>CAWVNZ010001239.1:0-59953 GCA_963930735.1 Dioctria linearis
AATCCCTGGCGCAATTAAAATTTGCGACAGTTGAAAATTATTTTTTGAATAATTTACTATAGAAAAGGCAATCCCTGGCGTAATTAAAATTTGCGACAGTAAAAAATTATTTTTTGAATAATTTACTATAGAAAAGGCAATCCCTGGCGTAATTAAAATTTGCGACAGTAGAAAATTATTTTTTGAATAATTTACTATAGAAAAGGCAATCCCTGGCGGATTTGAAATTTGCGACAGTAAAAAATTATTTTTTGAATAATTTACTATAGATAAGGCAATCCCTGGCGTAATTAAAATTTGCGAGAGTAGAAAATTATTTTTTGAATAATTTACTATAGAAAAGGCAATCCCTGGCGGATTTGAAATTTGCGACAGTAAAAAATTATTTTTTGACTAATTTACTATAGAAAAGGCAATCCCTGGCGTAATTAAAATTTGCGACAGTAAAAAATTATTTTTTGAATAATTTACTATAGAAAAGGCAATCCCTGGCGCAATTAAAATTTGCGACAGTAGAAAATTATTTTTTGAATAATTTACTATAGAAAAGGCAATCCCTGGCGAATTTGAAATTTGCGACAGTTGAAAATTATTTTTTGAATAATTTACTATAGAAAAGGCAATCCCTGGCGTAATTAAAATTTGAGACAGTTGAAAATTATTTTTTGAATAATTTACTATAGAAAAGGCAATCCCTGGGATATTTAAAATTTGCGACAGTAAAAAATAATTTTTTGAAAAATTTACTATAGAAAAGGCAATCCCTGGCGGATTTGAAATTTGCGACAGTAAAAAATTATTTTTTGAATAATTTACTATAGAAAAGGCAATCCCTGGCGTAATTAAAATTTGCGACAGTAAAATATAATTTTTTTGCAAAATTTACTATAGAAAAGGCAATCCCTGGCGTATTTAAAATTTTCGACAGTAAAAAAATATTTTTTGAATAATTTACTATAGAAAAGGCAATCCCTGGCGTAATTAAAATTTGCGACAGTTGAAAATTATTTTTTGAATAATTTACTATAGAAAAGGCAATCCCTGGCGGATTTGAAATTTGTGACAGTAGAAAATTATGTTTTGAATAATTTACTATAGAAAAGGCAATCCCTGGCGTAATTAAAATTTGCGACAGTAGAAAATTATTTTTTGAATAATTTACTATAGAAAAGGCAATCCCTGGCGGATTTGAAATTTGCGACAGTAAAAAATTATTTTTTGAATAATTTACTATAGAAAAGGCAATCCATGGCGTAATTAAAATTTGCGACAGTAGGAAATTATTTTTTGAATAATTTACTATAGAAAAGGCAATCCCTGGCGGATTTGAAATTTGCGACAGTAAAAAATTATTTTTTGAATAATTTACTATAGAAAAGGCAATCACTGGCGTAATTAAAATTTGCGACAGTTGAAAATTATTTCTTGAATAATTTACTATAGAAAAGGCAATCCCTGTCGTAATTAAAATTTGCGACAGTTGAAAATTATTTTTTGAATAATTTACTATAGAAAAGGCAATCCCTGGCGGATTTGAAATTTGCGACAGTAAAAAATTATTTTTTGAATAATTTACTATAGAAAAGGCAATCCCTGGCGTATTTAAAATTTGCGACAGTAAAAAATTAATATTTTGAAAAATTTACTGTAGAAAAGGCAATCCCTGGCGCAATTAAAATTTTCGACAGTAAAAAATTATTTTTTGAATAATTTACTATAGAAAAGGCAATCCCTGGCGTAATTAAAATTTCCGACAGTAGAAAATTATTTTTTGAATAATTTACTATAGAAAAGGCAATCCCTGGCGCACTTAAAATTTGCGACAGTAAAAAATTATTTTTTGAAAAATTTACTGTAGAAAAGGCAATCCCTGGCGCAATTAAAATTTGCGACATTAAAAAATTATTTTTTGAATAATTTACTATAGAAAAGGCAATCCCTGGCGTAATTAAAATTTGCGACAGTAGAAAATTATTTTGTGAGAAATTTACTGTAGAAAAGGTAATCCCTGGCGCACTTAAAATTTGCGGCAGTAAAAAATTATTTTTTGAATAATTTACTATAGAAAAGGCAATCCCTGGCGTAATTAAAATTTGCGACGGTAGAAAATTATTTTTTGAATAATTTACTATAGAAAAGGCAATCCCTGGCGGATTTGAAATTTGCGACAGTAAAAAATTATTTTTTGAATAATTTACTATAGAAAAGGCAATCCCTGGCGGATTTGAAATTTGTGACAGTAAAAAATTATTTTTTGAATAATTTACTATAGAAAAGGCAATCCCTGGCGTAATTAAAATTTGCGACAGTATAAAATTATTTTTTGAATAATTTACTATAGAAAAGGCAATCCCTGGCGTAATTAAAATTTGCGACAGTATAAAATTATTTTTTGAATAATTTACTATAGAAAAGGCAATCCCTGGGATATTTAAAATTTGCGACAGTATAAAATTATTTTTTGAATAATTTACTATAGAAAAGGCAATCCCTGGGATATTTAAAATTTGCGACAGTAGAAAATTATTTTTTGAATATTTTACTATAGAAAAGGCAATCCCTGGGATATTTAAAATTTGCGTCAGTAGAAAATTATTTTTTGCAAAATTTACTATAGAAAAGGCAATCCCTGGCGTAATTAAAATTTGCGACAGTAGAAAATTATTTTTTGAATAATTTACTATAGAAAAGGCAATCCCTGGCGTAATTAAAATTTGCGACAGTTGAAAATTATTTATTGAATAATTTACTATAGAAAAGGCAATCCCTGGCGTAATTAAAATTTGCGATCGTATAGAATTATTTTTTGAATAATTTACTATAGAAAGGGCAATCCCTGGGATATTTAAAATTTGCGACAGTAGAAAATTATTTTTTGCAAAATTTACTATAGAAAAGGCAATCCCTGGCGTAATTAAAATTTGCGACAGTAGAAAATTATTTTTTGAATAATTTACTATAGAAAAGGCAATCCCTGGCGGATTTGAAATTTGCGACAGTTGAAAATTATTTTTTGAATAATTTACTATAGAAAAGGCAATCCCTGGCGTAATTAAAATTTGCGACGGTAGAAAATTATTTTTTGAATAATTTACTATAGAAAAGGCAATCCCTGGCGGATTTGAAATTTGCGACAGTAAAAAATTATTTTTTCAATAATTTACTATAGAAAAGGCAATCCCTGGCGCAGTTAAAATTTGCGACAGTTGAAAATTATTTTTTGAATAATTTACTATAGAAAAGGCAATCCCTGGCGTAATTAAAATTTGCGAGATTAGAAAATTATTTTTTGAATAATTTACTATAGAAAAGGCAATCCCTGGCGGATTTGAAATTTGCGACAGTAAAAAATTATTTTTTGAATAATTTACTATAGAAAAGGCAATCCCTGGCGTAATTAAAATTTGCGACAGTAAAAAATTATTTTTTGAATAATTTACTATAGAAAAGGCAATCCCTGGCGCAATTAAAATTTGCGACAGTAGAAAATTATTTCTTGAATAATTTACTATAGAAAAGGCAATACCTGGCGTAATTAAAATTTGCGACAGTAGAAAATTATTTTTTGAATAATTTACTATAGGAAAGGCAATCCCTGGCGTAATTAAAATTTGCGACAGTAGAATTTTATTTTTTGAATAATTTACTATAGAAAAGGCAATCCCTGGCGCAATTAAAATTTGCGACAGTTGAAAATTATTTTTTGAATAATTTACTATAGAAAAGGCAATCCCTGGCTTAATTAAAATTTGCGACAGTAAAAAATTATTTTTGAATAATTTACTATAGAAATGGCAATCCCTGGCGTAATTAAAATTTGCGACAGTAGAAAATTATTTTTTGAATAATTTACTATAGAAAAGGCAATCCCTGGCGGATTTGAAATTTGCGACAGTAAAAAATTATTTTTTGAATAATTTACTATAGAAAAGGCAATCCCTGGCGTAATTAAAATTTGCGAGAGTAGAAAATTATTTTTTGAATAATTTACTATAGAAAAGGCAATCCCTGGCGGATTTGAAATTTGCGACAGTAAAAAATTATTTTTTGAATAATTTACTATAGAAAAGGCAATCCCTGGCGTAATTAAAATTTGCGACAGTAAAAAATTATTTTTTGAATAATTTACTATAGAAAAGGCAATCCCTGGCGCAATTAAAATTTGCGACAGTAGAAAATTATTTTTTGAATAATTTACTATAGAAAAGGCAATCCCTGGCGGATTTGAAATTTGCGACAGTTGAAAATTATTTTTTGAATAATTTACTATAGAAAAGGCAATCCCTGGCGTAATTAAAATTTGAGACAGTTGAAAATTATTTTTTGAATAATTTACTATAGAAAAGGCAATCCCTGGGATATTTAAAATTTGCGACAGTAAAAAATTATTTTTTGATAAATTTACTATAGAAAAGGCAATCCCTGGCGGATTTGAAATTTGCGACAGTAAAAAATTATTTTTTGAATAATTTACTATAGAAAAGGCAATCCCTGGCGTAATTAAAATTTGCGACAGTAAAATATTATTTTTTTGCAAAATTTACTATAGAAAAGGCAATCCCTGGCGTATTTAAAATTTTCGACAGTAAAAAAATATTTTTTGAATAATTTACTATAGAACAGGCAATCCCTGGCGTAATTAAAAGTTGAAAATTATTTTTTGAATAATTTACTATAGAAAAGGCAATCCCTGGCGGATTTGAAATTTGCGACAGTAGAAAATTATTTTTTGAATAATTTACTATAGAAAAGGCAATCCCTGGCGTAATTAAAATTTGCGACAGTAGAAAATTATTTTTTGAATAATTTACTATAGAAAAGGCAATCCCTGGCGGATTTTAAATTTGCGACAGTAAAAAATTATTTTTTGAATAATTTACTATAGAAAAGGCAATCCCTGGCGTAATTAAAATTTGCGACAGTAGGAAATTATTTTTTGAATAATTTACTATAGAAAAGGCAATCCCTGGCGGATTTGAAATTTGCGACAGTAAAAAATTATTTTTTGAATAATTTACTATAGAAAAGGCAATCACTGGCGTAATTAAAATTTGCGACAGTTGAAAATTATTTTTTGAATAATTTACTATAGAAAAGGCAATCCCTGGCGTAATTAAAATTTGCGACAGTTGAAAATTATTTTTTGAATAATTTACTATAGAAAAGGCAATCCCTGGCGGATTTGAAATTTGCGCCAGTAAAAAATTATTTTTTGAATAATTTACTATAGAAAAGGCAATCCCTGGCGCACTTAAAATTTGCGACAGTAAAAAATTATTTTTTGAAAAATTTACTGTAGAAAAGGCAATCCCTGGCGCAATTAAAATTTGCGACAGTAAAAAATTATTTTTTGAATAATTTACTATAGAAAAGGCAATCCCTGGCGTGATTAAAATTTGCGACAGTAGAAAATTATTTTGTGAGAAATTTACTGTAGAAAAGGCAATCCCTGGCGCACTTAAAATTTGCGACAGTAAAAAATTATTTTTTGAATAATTTACTATAGAAAAGGCAATCCCTGGCATAATTAAAATTTGCGACAGTAGAAAATTATTTTTTGAATAATTTACTATAGAAAAGGCAATCCCTGGCGGATTTGAAATTTGCGACAGTAAAAAATTATTTTTTGAATAATTTACTATAGAAAAGGCAATCCCTGGCGGATTTGAAATTTGTGACAGTAAAAAATTATTTTTTGAATAATTTACTATAGAAAAGGCAATCCCTGGCGTAATTAAAATTTGCGACAGTATAAAATTATTTTTTGAATAATTTACTATAGAAAAGGCAATCCCTGGGATATTTAAAATTTGCGACAGTATAAAATTATTTTTTGAATAATTTACTATAGAAAAGGCAATCCCTGGGATATTTAAAATTTGCGGCAGTAGAAAATTATTTTTTGAATATTTTACTATAGAAAAGGCAATCCCTGGGATATTTAAAATTTGCGTCAGTAGAAAATTATTTTTTGCAAAATTTACTATAGAAAAGGCAATCCCTGGCGGATTTGAAATTTGCGACAGCAGAAAATTATTATTTTTGAATAATTTACTATAGAAAAGGCAATCCCTGGCGTAATTAAAATTTGCGACAGTAGAAAATTATTTTTTGAGTAATTTACCTATAGAAAAGGCAATCCTGGCGGATTTGAAATTTGCGACAGTAAAAAATTATTTTTTGAATAATTTACTATAGAAAAGGCAATCCTGGCGCAATTAAAATTTGCGACAGTTGAAAATTATTTTTTGAATAATTTACTATAGAAAAGGCAATCCCTGGCGCAATTAAAATTTGCGACAGTAAAAATTTATTTTTTGAATAATTTACTATAGAAAAGGCAATCCCTGGCGTAATTAAAATTTGCGACAGTAGAAAATTATTTTTGGAATAATTTACTATAGAAAAGGCAATCCCTGGCGCACTTAAAATTGAGAGAGTAAAAAATTATTTTTTGAAAAATTTACTGTAGAAAAGGCAATCCCTGGCGCAATTAAAATTTGCGACAGTAAAAAATTATTTTTTGAATAATTTACTATAGAAAAGGCAATCCCTGGCGTAATTAACATTTGCGACAGTAGAAAATTATTTTGTGAGAAATTTACTGTAGGAAAAGGCAATCCCTGGCGCACTTAAAATTTGCGACAGTAAAAAATTATTTTTTGAATAATTTACTATAGAAAAGGCAATCCCTGGCGTAATTAAAATTTGCGACAGTAGAAAAATTAATATTTTGAAAAATTTACTGTAGAAAAGCCAATCCCTGGCGTAATTAAAATTTGCGACAGTAAAAAATTATTTTTTGAATAATTTACTATAGAAAAGGCAATCCCTGGCGCAATTAAAATTTGCGACAGTAGAAAATTATTTTTTGAATAATTTACTATAGAAAAGGCAATCCCTGGCGGATTGAAATTTGCGACAGTTGAAAATTATTTTTTGAATAATTTACTATAGAAAAGGCAATCCCTGGCGTAATTAAAATTTGCGACAGTAGAAAATTATTTTTGAATAATTTACTATAGAAAAGGCAATCCCTGGCGCACTTAAAATTTGCGACAGTAAAAAATTATTTTTTGAAAAATTTACTGTAGAAAAGGCAATCCCTGGCGCAATTAAAATTTGCGACAGTAAAAAATTATTTTTTGAATAATTTACTATAGAATAGGCAATCCCTGGCGTAATTAAAATTTGCGACAGTAGAAAATTATTTTGTGAGAAATTTACTGTAGAAAAGGCAATCCCTGGCGCACTTAAAATTTGCGACAGTAAAAAATTATTTTTTGAATAATTTACTATAGAAAAGGCAATCCCTGGCGTAATTAAAATTTGCGACAGGAGAAAATTAATATTTTGAAAAATTTACTGTAGAAAAGGCAGTCCCTGGCGTATTTAAAATTGCGACTGTAAAAAATAATTTTTTGAATAATTTACTATAGAAAAGGCAATCCCTGGCGTAATTAAAGTTTGCTACAGTAGAAAATTATTTTTGAATAATTTACTGTAGAAAAGGCAATCCTGGCGCAATTAAAATTTCCGACAGTATAAAATTATTTTTTGAAATAATTTACTATAGAAAAGGCAATCCCTGGCGCAATTAAAATTTGCGACAGTTGAAAATTATTTTTTGAATAATTTACTATAGAAAAGGCAATCCCTGGCGCAATTAAAATTTGCGACAGTAGAAAATTATTTTTTGAATACTTTACTATAGAAAAGGCAATCCCTGGCGGATTTGAAATTTGCGACAGTTGAAAATTATTTTTTGAATAATTTACTATAGAAAAGGCAATCCCTGGCGTAATTAAAATTTGCGACAGTAGAAAATTATTTTTTGAATAATTTACTATAGAAAAGGCAATCCTGGCGCACTTAAAATTTGCGACAGTAAAAAATTATTTTTTGAAAAATTTACTGTAGAAAAGGCAATCCCTGGCGCAATTAAAATTTGCGACAGTTAAAAAATTATTTTTTGAATAATTTACTATAGAAAAGGCAATCCCTGGCGTAATTAAAATTTGCGACAGTAGAAAATTATTTTGTGAGAAATTTACTGTAGAAAAGGCAATCCCTGGCGCACTTAAAATTTGCGACAGTAAAAAATTATTTTTTGAATAATTTACTATAGAAAAGGCAATCCCTGGCGTAATTAAAATTTGCGACAGTAGAAAAATTAATATTTTGAAAATTTACTGAAGAAAAGGCAATCCCTGGCGTATTTAAAATTTGCGACAGTAAAAAAATTATTTTTTGAATAATTTTACTATAGAAAAGCAATCCCTGGCGTAATTAAAGTTTGCTACAGTAGAAAATTATTTTTTGAATAATTTACTGTAGAAAAGGCAATCCCTGGCGCAATTAAAATTTGCGACAGTATAAAATTATTTTTTGAATAATTTACTATAGAAAAGGCAATCCCTGGCGCAATTAAAATTTGCGACAGTTGAAAATTATTTTTTGAATAATTTACTGTAGAAAAGGCAATCCCTGGCGTAATTAAAATTTGCGACAGTAGAAAATTATTTTTTGAATAATTTACTATAGAAAAGGCAATCCCTGGCGAATTTGAAATTTGCGACAGTAAAAAATTATTTTTTGAATAATTTACTATAGAAAAGGCAATCCCTGGCGCAATTAAAATTTGCGACAGTTGAAAATTATTTTTTGAATAATTTACTATAGAAAAGGCAATCCCTGGCGCAATTAAAATTTGCGACAGTAAAAAATTATTTTTTGAATAATTTACTATAGAAAAGCAATCCCTGGCGTAATTAAAATTTGCGACAGTAGAAAATTATTTTTTGAATAATTTACTATAGAAAAGGCAATCCCTGGCGCACTTAAAATTTGCGACAGTAAAAAATTATTTTTTGAAAAAATTTACTGTAGAAAAGAGCAATCCCTGGCGCAATTAAAATTTGCGACATTAAAAAATTATTTTTTGAATAATTTACTATAGAAAAGGCAATCCCTGGCGTAATTAAAATTTGCGACAGTAGAAAATTATTTTGTGAGAAATTTACTGTAGAAAAGGCAATCCCTGGCGCACTTAAATTTTGCGACAGTAAAAAATATTTTTTGAATAATTTACTATAGAAAAGGCAATCCCTGGCGTAATTAAAATTTGCGACAGTAGAAAATTAATATTTTGAAAAATTTACTGTAGAAAAGGCAATCCCTGGCGTAATTAAAATTTGCGACAGTAAAAAATTATTTTTTTGAATAATTTACTATAGAAAAGGCAATCCTGGCGCAATTAAAATTTGCGACAGTAGAAAATTATTTTTTGAATAATTTACTATAGAAAAGGCAATCCTGGCGGATTTGAAATTTGCGACAGTTGAAAATTATTTTTTGAATAATTTACTATAGAAAAGGCAATCCCTGGCGGATTTGAAATTTGCGACAGTAAAAATTATTTTTTGAAAAATTTACTGTAGAAAAGGCAATCCCTGGCGCAATTAAAATTTGCGACAGTAAAAAATTATTTTTTGAATAATTTACTATAGAAAAGGCAATCCCTGGCGTAATTAAAATTTGCGAGAGTAGAAAATTATTTTGTGAGAAATTTACTGTAGAAAAGGCAATCCCTGGGGCATTTAAAATTTGCGACAGTAAAAAATTATTTTTTGAATAATTTACTATAGAAAAGGCAATCCCTGGCGTAATTAAAATTTGCGACAGTAGAAAATTAATATTTTGAAAAATTTACTGTAGAAAAAGGCAATCCTGGCGTATTTAAAATTTGCGACAGTAAAAAATTATTTTTTGAATAATTTACTATAGAAAAGGCAATCCCTGGCGAAATTAAAGTTTGCTACAGTAGAAAATTATTTTTTGAATAATTTACTGTAGAAAAGGCAATCCCTGGCGCAATTAAAATTTGCGACAGTATAAAATTATTTTTTGAATAATTTACTATAGAAAAGGCAATCCCTGGCGCAATTAAAATTTGCGACAGTTGAAAATTATTTTTTGAATAATTTACTATAGAAAAGGCAATCCCTGGCGTAATTAAAATTTTGCGACAGTAAAAAATTATTTTTTGAATAATGTACTATAGAAAAAGGCAATCCCTGGCGCAATTAAAATTTGCGACAGTAGAAAACTCTTTTTTGAATAATTTACTATAGAAAAGGCAATCCCTGGCGGATTTGAAATTTGCGACAGTGAAAATTATTTTTTGAATAATTTACTATAGAAAAGGCAATCCTGGCGTAATTAAAATTTGCGACAGTAAAAAATTATTTTTTGAATAATTTACCTATAGAAAAGGCAATCCCTGGCGTATTTAAAATTTGCGACAGTAGAAAATTATTTTTTGAATAATTTACTATAGAAAAGGCAAATCCCTGACGGATTTGAAATTTGCGACAGTTGAAAATTATTTTTTGAATAATTTACTATAGAAAAGGCAATCCCTGGCGTAATTAAAATTTGCGACAGTTGAAAATTATTTTTTGTAATAATTTACTATAGAAAAGGCAATCCCTGGGATATTTAAAATTTGCGACAGTAAAAAATTATTTTTTGAAAAATTTACTGTAGAAAAGGCAATCCCTGGCGGATTTGAAATTTGCGACAGTAAAAAAAATATTTTTTGAATAATTTACTATAGAAAAGGCAATCCCTGGCATAATTAAAATTTGCGACAGTAAAAAATTATTTTTGAATAATTTACTATAGAAAAGGCAATCCCTGGCGTAATTAAAATTTGCGACAGTATAAAATTATTTTTTCAATAATTTACTATAGAAAAGGCAATCCTGGCGTAATTAAAATTTGCGACAGTAGAAAATTATTTTTTGAATAATTTACTATAGAAAAGGCAATCCCTGGCGTATTTAAAATTTGCGACAGTAAAAAATTAATATTTTGAAAAATTTACTGTTAGAAAAGGCAATCCCTGGCGCAATTAAAACTTGCGATAATAAAAAAATTATTTTTTGCAAAATTTACTGCAGAAAAGGCAATCCTGGCGGATTTGAAATTTGCGACAGTAAAAAATTATTTTTTTAATAATTTACTATAGAAAAGGCAATCCCTGGCGTAATTAAAAACTTGCGACAGTAAAAAATTATTTTTTGAATAATTTACTATAGAAAAGGCAATCCCTGTCGTAGTTAAAATTTGCGACAGTTGAAAATTCTTTTTTGAATAATTTACTATAGAAAAGGCAATCGCTGGCGGATTTTGAAATTTGCGACAGTTGAAAATTATTTTTTGAATAATTTACTATAGAAAGGCAATCCCTGGCGTAATTAAAATTTGCGACAGTAAAAAATTATGTTTTTGAATAATTTACTATAGAAAAGGCAATCCCTGGGCGATTTGAAATTTGCGACAGTAAAAAATTATTTTTTTAATAATTACTATAGAAAAGGCAATCCCTGGCGTAATTAAAACTTGCGACAGTAAAAAATTATTTTTTGAATAATTTACTATAGAAAAAGGCAATCCCTGTCGTAGTTAAAATTTGCGACAGTTGAAAATTCTTTTTTGAATAATTTACTATAGAAAAGGCAATCGCTGGCGGATTTGAAATTTGCGACAGTTGAAAATTATTTTTTAATAATTTACTATAGAAAAGGCAATCCCTGGCGTAATTAAAATTTGCGACAGTAAAAAATTATTTTTTGAATAATTTACTATAGAAAAGGCAATCCCTGGCGTATTTAAAATTTGCGACAGTAGAAAATTATTTTTTGAATAATTTTACTATAGAAAAGGCAATCCCTGGCGGATTTGAAATTTGCCGACAGTTGAAATTATTTTTTGAATAATTTACTATAGAAAAGGCAATCCCTGGCGTAATTAAAATTTGCGACAGTTGAAATTATTTTTTGAATAATTTACTATAGAAAAGGCAATCCCTGGATATTTAAAATTTGCGACAGTAAAAAATAATTTTTTGAAAAATTTACTGTAGAAAAGGCAATCCCTGGCGGATTTGAAATTTGCGACAGTAAAAAATTATTTTTTGAATAATTTACTATAGAAAAGGCAATCCCTGGCGTAATTAAAATTTGCGACAGTAAAAAATTATTTTTTGAATAATTTACTATAGAAAAGGCAATCCCTGGCGTAATTAAAATTTGCGACAGTATAAAATTATTTTTTGAATAATTTACTATAGAAAAGGCAATCCCTGCGTAATTAAAATTTGCGACAGTAGAAAATTATTTTTTGAATAATTTACTATAGAAAAGGCAATCCCTGGCGCAATTAAAACTTGCGATAATAAAAAATTATTTTTTGCAAAATTTACTGTAGAAAAGGCAACCCCTGGCGGATTTGAATTTGCGACAGTAGAAAATTATTTTTTGAATAATTACTATAGAAAAGGCAATCCCTGGCGTAATTAAATTTTGCGAGAGTATAAAATTATTTTTTGAAAATTTACTATAGAAAAGACAATCCCTGGCGTAATTAAAATTTGCGACAGTAGAAAATTATTTTTTGAATAATTTACTATAGAAAAGGCAATCCTGGCGTAATTAAAATTTGCGACAGTTGAAAATTATTTTTTGAATAATTTACTATAGAAATGCAATCCCTGGCGTAATTAAAATTTGTGACAGTAGAAAACTATTTTTTGAATAATTTACTATAGAAAAAGGCAATCCCTGGCGTAATTAAAATTTGCGACAGTAAAAAATTATTTTTTGAATAATTTACTATAGAAAAGGGCAATCCCTGGCGTATTTAATATTTGCGACAGTAGAAAATTATTTTTTGAATAATTTACTATAGAAAAGGCAATCCCTGGCGGATTTGAAATTTGCGACAGTTGAAAATTATTTTTTGAATAATTTACTATAGAAAAGGCAATCCCTGGCGTAATTAAAATTTGCGACAGTAAAAAATTATTTTTGAATAATTTACTATAGAAAAGGCAATCCCTGGCGTAGTTAAAATTTGCGACAGTTGAAAATTCTTTTTTGGAATAATTTACTATAGAAAAGGCAATCGCTGGCGGATTTGAAATTTGCGACAGTTGAAAATTATTTTTTGAATAATTTACTATAGAAAAGGCAATCCCTGGCGCGTAATTAAAATTTGCGACAGTTGAAAATTATTTTTTGAATAATTTACTATAGAAAAGCCAATCCCTGGGATATTTAAAATTTGCGACAGTAAAAAATAATTTTTTGAAAAATTTACTGTAGAAAAGGCAATCCCTGGCGGATTTGAAATTTGCGACAGGTAAAAAAATTATTTTTTGAATAATTTACTATAGAAAAGGCAATCCCTGGCGTAATTAAAATTTGCGACAGTAAAAAATTATTTTTTGAATAATTTACTATAGAAAAGGCAATCCCTGCGTAATTAAAATATGCGACAGTATAAAATTATTTTTTGAATAATTTACTATAGAAAAGGCAATCCCTGGCGTAATTAAAATTTGCGACAGTAGAAAATTATTTTTTGAATAATTTACTATAGAAAAGGCAATCCCTGGCGTATTAAAATTTGCGACAGTAAAAAATTAATATTTTGAAAAATTTACTGTAGAAAAGGCAATCCTGGCGCAATTAAAACTTGCGATAATAAAAAATTATTTTTGGCAAAATTTACTGTAGAAAAGGCAATCCCTGGCGGATTTGAAATTTGCGACAGTAAAAAATTATTTTTTGAATAATTTACTATAGAAAAGGCAATCCCTGGCGTAATTAAAACTTGCGACAGTAAAAAATTATTTTTTGAATAATTTACTATAGAAAAGGCAACCCCTGGCGGATTTGAAATTTGCGACAGTAGAAAATTATTTTTTGAATAATTTACTATAGAAAAGGCAATCCCTGGCGTAATTAAATTTTGCGACAGTATAAAATTATTTTTTGAAAAATTTACTATAGAAAAGACAATCCCTGGCGTAATTAAAAATTTGCGACAGTAGAAAATTATTTTTTTGAATAATTTACTATAGAAAAGGCAATCCCTGGCGTAATTAAAATTTGCGACAGTTGAAAATTATTTTTTGAATAATTTACTATAGAAAAGGCAATCCCTGGCGTAATTAAAATTTGTGACACTAGAAAATTATTTTTTGAATAATTTACTATAGAAAAGGCAATCCCTGGCGTAATTAAAATTTGCGACAGTAAAAAATTATTTTTTGAATAATTTACTATAGAAAAGGCAATCCCTGGCGTATTTAATATTTGCGACAGTAGAAAATTATTTTTTGAATAATTTACTATAGAAAAGGGCAATCCCTGGCGGATTTGAAATTTGCGACAGTTGAAAATTATTTTTTGAATAATTTACTATAGAAAAAGGCAATCCCTGGCGTAATTAAAATTTGCGACAGTTGAAAATTATTTTTTGAATAATTTACTATAGAAAAGGCAATCCCTGGGATATTTAAAATTTGCGACAGTAAAAAATTATTTTTTGAAAAATTTACTGTAGAAAAGGCAATCCCTGGCGGATTTGAAATTTGCGACAGTAAAAAAATTATTTTTGAATAATTTACTATAGAAAAGGCAATCCCTGGCGTAATTAAAATTTGCGACAGTAAAAAATTATTTTTGAATAATTTACTATAGAAAAGGCAATCCCTGGCGTAATTAAAATTTGCGACAGTATAAAATTATTTTTTGAATAATTTACTATAGAAAAGGCAATCCCTGGCGTAATTAAAATTTGCGACAGTAGAAAATTATTTTTTGAATAATTTACTATAGAAAAGGCAATCCCTGGCGTATTTAAAATTTGCGACAGTAAAAAATTAATATTTTGAAAAATTTACTGTAGAAAAGGCAATCCCTGGCGCAATTAAAACTTGCGATAATAAAAAATTATTTTTTGCAAAATTTACTGTAGAAAGGCAATCCCTGGCGGATTTGAAATTTGCGACAGTAAAAAATTATTTTTTGAATAATTTACTATAGAAAAGGCAATCCCTGGCGTAATTAAAACTTGCGACAGTAAAAAATTATTTTTTGAATAATTTACTATAGAAAAGGCAATCCCTGGCGTAATTAAAATTTGCGACAGTAAAAAATTATTTTTTGAATAATGTACTATAGAAAAGGCAATCCCTGGCGCAATTAAAATTTGCGACAGTAGAAAATTCTTTTTGAATAATTTACTATAGAAAAGGCAATCGTTGGCGGATTTGAAATTTGCGACAGTTGAAAATTATTTTTTGAATAATTTACTATAGAAAAGGCAATCCCTGGCGTAATTAAAATTTGCGACAGTAAAAAATTATTTTTTGAATAATTTACTATAGAAAAGGCAATCCCTGGCGTATTTAAAATTTGCGACAGTAGAAAATTATTTTTTGAATAATTTACTATAGAAAAGGCAATCCTGGCGGATTTGAAATTTGCGACAGTTGAAAATTATTTTTTGAATAATTTACTATAGAAAGAGGCAAGCCCTGCCGTAATTAAAATTTGCGACAGTTGAAAATTATTTTTTGAATAATTTACTATAGAAAAGGCAATCCCGGGATATTTAAAATTTGCGACAGTAAAAAATTATTTTTTGAAAAAATGTACTGTAGAAAAGGCAATCCCTGGTGGATTTGAAATTTGCGACAGTAAAAAAATTATTTTTTGAATAATTTACTATAGAAAAGGCAATCCCTGGCGTAATTAAAATTTGCGACAGTAAAAAATTATTTTTTGAATAATTTACTATAGAAAAGGCAATCCTGGCGTAATTAAAATTTGCGACAGTATAAAATTATTTTTTGAATAATTTACTATAGAAAAGGCAATCCCTGGCGTAATTAAAATTTGCGACAGTAGAAAATTATTTTTTGAATAATTTACTATAGAAAAGGCAATCCCTGGCGTATTTAAAATTTGCGACAGTAAAAAATTAATATTTTGAAAAATTTACTGTAGAAAAGGCAATCCCTGGCGCAATTAAAACTTGCGATAATAAAAAATTATTTTTTGCAAAATTTACTGTAGAAAAGGCAATCCCTGGCGGATTTGAAATTTGCGACAGTAAAAAATTATTTTTTGAATAATTTACTATAGAAAAGGCAATCCCTGGCGTAATTAAAACTTGCGACAGTAAAAAATTATTTTTTGAATAATTTACTATAGAAAAGGCAACCCCTGGCGGATTTGAAATTTGCGACAGTAGAAAATTATTTTCTGAATAATTTACTATAGAAAAGGCAATCCCTGGCGTAATTAAATTTTGCGACAGTATAAAATTATTTTTTGAAAAATTTACTATAGAAAAGGACAATCCCTGGCGTAATTAAAATTTGCGACAGTAGAAAATTATTTTTTGAATAATTTACTATAGAAAAGGCAATCCCTGGCGTAATTAAAATTTGCGACAGTTGAAAATTATTTTTTGAATAATTTACTATAGAAAAGGCAATCCCTGGCGTAATTAAAATTTGTGACAGTAGAAAATTATTTTTTGAATAATTTACTATAGAAAAGGCAATCCTGGCGTAATTAAAATTTGCGACAGTAAAAAATTATTTTTTGAATAATTTACTATATAAAAGGCAATCCTGGCGTATTTAATATTTGCGACAGTAGAAAAATTATTTTTTGAATAATTTACTATAGAAAAGGCAATCCCTGGCGGATTTGAAATTTGCGACAGTTGAAAATTATTTTTTGAATAATTTTACTATAGAAAAGGCAATCCCTGGCGTAATTAAAATTTGCGACAGTAAAAAATTATTTTTTTGAATAATTTACTATAGAAAAGGCAATCCCTGGCGTAGTTAAAATTTGCGACAGTTGAAAATTCTTTTTTTGAATAATTTACTATAGAAAAGGCAATCGCTGGCGGATTTGAAATTTGCGACACTTGAAAATTATTTTTTGAATAATTTACTATAGAAAAGGCAATCCCTGGCGTAATTAAAATTTGCGACAGTTGAAAATTATTTTTTGAATAATTTACTATAGAAAAGGCAATCCCTGGGATATTTAAAATTTGCGACAGTAAAAAATAATTTTTTGAAAAATTTACTGTAGAAAAGGCAATCCCTGGCGGATTTGAAATTTGCGACAGTAAAAAAATTATTTTTTGAATAATTTACTATAGAAAAGGCAATCCCTGGCGTAATTAAAATTTGCGACAGTAAAAAATTATTTTTTGAATAATTTACTATAGAAAAGGCAATCCCTGGCGTAATTAAAATTTGCGACAGTATAAAATTATTTTTTGAATAATTTACTATAGAAAAGGCAATCCCTGGCGTAATTAAAATTTGCGACAGTAGAAAATTATTTTTTGAATAATTTACTATAGAAAAGGCAATCCCTGGCGTATTTAAAATTTGCGACAGTAAAAAATTAATATTTTGAAAAATTTACTGTAGAAAAGGCAATCCCTGGCGCAATTAAAACTTGCGATAATAAAAAATTATTTTTTGCAAAATTTACTGTAGAAAAGGCAATCCCTGGCGGATTTGAAATTTGCGACAGTAAAAAATTATTTTTTGAATAATTTACTATAGAAAAGGCAATCCCTGGCGTAATTAAAACTTGCGACAGTAAAAAATTATTTTTTGAATAATTTACTATAGAAAAGGCAACCCCTGGCGGATTTGAAATTTGCGACAGTAGAAAATTATTTTTTGAATAATTTACTATAGAAAAGGCAATCCCTGGCGTAATTAAATTTTGCGACAGTATAAAATTATTTTTTGAAAAATTTACTATAGAAAAGACAATCCCTGGCGTAATTAAAATTTGCGACAGTAGAAAATTATTTTTTGAATAATTTACTATAGAAAAGGCAATCCCTGGCGTAATTAAAATTTGTGACAGTAGAAAATTATTTTTTGAATAATTTACTATAGAAAAGGCAATCCCTGGCGTAATTAAAATTTGCGACAGTAAAAAATTATTTTTTGAATAATTTACTATAGAAAAGGCAATCCCTGGCGTATTTAATATTTGCGACAGTAGAAAATTATTTTTTGAATAATTTACTATAGAAAAGGCAATCCCTGGCGGATTTGAAATTTGCGACAGTTGAAAATTATTTTTTGAATAATTTACTATAGAAAAGGCAATCCCTGGCGTAATTAAAATTTGCGACAGTTGAAAATTATTTTTTGAATAATTTACTATAGAAAAGGCAATCCCTGGGATATTTAAAATTTGCGACAGTAAAAAATTATTTTTTGAAAAATTTACTGTAGAAAAGGCAATCCCTGGCGGATTTGAAATTTGCGACAGTAAAAAAATTATTTTTTGAATAATTTACTATAGAAAAGGCAATCCCTGGCGTAATTAAAATTTGCGACAGTAAAAAATTATTTTTTGAATAATTTACTATAGAAAAGGCAATCCCTGGCGTAATTAAAATTTGCGACAGTATAAAATTATTTTTTGAATAATTTACTATAGAAAAGGCAATCCCTGGCGTAATTAAAATTTGCGACAGTAGAAAATTATTTTTTGAATAATTTACTACAGAAAAGGCAATCCCTGGCGTATTTAAAATTTGCGACAGTAAAAATTTAATATTTTGAAAAATTTACTGTAGAAAAGGCAATCCCTGGCGCAATTAAAACTTGCGATAATAAAAAATTATTTTTTGCAAAATTTACTGTAGAAAAGGCAATCCCTGGCGGATTTGAAATTTGCGACAGTAAAAAATTATTTTTTGAATAATTTACTATAGAAAAGGCAATCCCTGGCGTAATTAAAACTTGCGACAGTAAAAAATTATTTTTTGAATAATTTACTATAGAAAAGGCAATCACTGGCGTAATTAAAATTTGCGACAGTAAAAAATTATTTTTTGAATAATGTACTATAGAAAAGGCAATCCCTGGCGCAATTAAAATTTGCGACAGTAGAAAATTCTTTTTTGAATAATTTACTATAGAAAAGGCAATCGTTGGCGGATTTGAAATTTGCGACAGTTGAAAATTATTTTTTGAATAATTTACTATAGAAAAGGCAATCCCTGGCGTAATTAAAATTTGCGACAGTAAAAAATTATTTTTTGAATAATTTACTATAGAAAAGGCAATCCCTGGCGTATTTAAAATTTGCGACAGTAGAAAATTATTTTTTGAATAATTTACTATAGAAAAGGCAATCCCTGGCGGATTTGAAATTTGCGACAGTTGAAAATTATTTTTTGAATAATTTACTATAGAAAAGGCAAGCCCTGCCGTAATTAAAATTTGCGACAGTTGAAAATTATTTTTTGAATAATTTACTATAGAAAAGGCAATCCCTGGGATATTTAAAATTTGCGACAGTAAAAAATTATTTTTTGAAAAATGTACTGTAGAAAAGGCAATCCCTGGTGGATTTGAAATTTGCGACAGTAAAAAAATTATTTTTTGAATAATTTACTATAGAAAAGGCAATCCCTGGCGTAATTAAAATTTGCGACAGTAAAAAATTATTTTTTGAATAATTTACTATAGAAAAGGCAATCCCTGGCGTAATTAAAATTTGCGACAGTATAACATTATTTTTTGAATAATTTACTATAGAAAAGGCAATCCCTGGCGTAATTAAAATTTGCGACAGTAGAAAATTATTTTTTGAATAATTTACTATAGAAAAGGCAATCCCTGGCGTATTTAAAATTTGCGATAGTAAAAAATTAATATTTTGAAAAATTTACTGTAGAAAAGGCAATCCCTGGCGCAATTAAAACTTGCGATAATAAAAAATTATTTTTTGCAAAATTTACTGTAGAAAAGGCAATCCCTGGCGGATTTGAAATTTGCGACATTAAAAAATTATTTTTTGAATAATTTACTATAGAAAAGGCAATCCCTGGCGTAATTAAAACTTGCGACAGTAAAAAATTATTTTTTGAATAATTTACTATAGAAAAGGCAACCCCTGGCGGATTTGAAATTTGCGACAGTAGAAAATTATTTTTTGAATAATTTACTATAGAAAAGGCAATCCCTGGCGTAATTAAAATTTGCGACAGTAAAAAATTATTTTTTTGAATAATTTACTATAGAAAAGGCAATCCCTGGCGTAATTAAAATTTGCGACAGTATAAAATTATTTTTTGAATAATTTACTATAGAAAAGGCAATCCCTGGCGTAATTAAAATTTGCGACAGTAGAAAATTATTTTTTGAATAATTTACTATAGAAAAGGCAATCCCTGGCGTATTTGAAATTTGCGACAGTAAAAAATTAATATTTTGAAAAATTTACTGTAGAAAAGGCAATCCCTGGCGCAATTAAAACTTGCGATAATAAAAAATTATTTTTTGCAAAATTTACTGCAGAAAAGGCAATCCCTGGCGGATTTGAAATTTGCGACAGTAAAAAAATATTTTTTGAATAATTTACTATAGAAAAGGCAATCCCTGGCGTAATTAAAACTTGCGACAGTAAAAAATTATTTTTTGAATAATTTACTATAGAAAAGGCAATCCCTGGCGTAATTAAAATTTGCGACAGTTGAAAATTATTTTTTGAATAATTTACTATAGAAAAGGCAATCCCTGGCGTAATTAAAATTTGCGACAGTTGAAAATTATTTTTTGAATAATTTACTATAGAAAAGGCAATACCTGGCGCAATTAAAATTTGCGACAGTTGAAAATTATTTTTTGAATAATGTACTATAGAAAAGGCAATCCCTGGCGCAATTAAAATTTGCGACAGTAGAAAATTCTTTTTTGAATAATTTACTATAGAAAAGGCAATCGCTGGCGGATTTGAAATTTGCGACAGTTGAAAATTATTTTTTGAATAATTTACTATAGAAAAGGCAATCTCTGGCGTAATTAAAATTTGCGACAGTAAAAAATTATTTTTTGAATAATTTACTATAGAAAAGGCAATCCCTGGCGTATTTAACATTTGCGACGGTAGAAAATTATTTTTGGAATAATTTACTATAGAAAAGGCAATCCCTGGCGGATTTGAAATTTGCGACAGTTGAAAATTATTTTTTGAATAATTTACTATAGAAAAGGCAATCCCTGGCGTAATTAAAATTTGCGACAGTTGAAAATTATTTTTTGAATAATTTACTATAGAAAAGGCAATCCCTGGGATATTTAAAATTTGCGACAGTAAAAAATTATTTTTTGAAAAATTTACTGTAGAAAAGGCAAACCCTGGCGGATTTGAAATTTGCGACAGTAAAAAAATTATTTTTTGAATAATTTACTATAGAAAAGGCAATCCCTGGCGTAATTAAAATTTGCGACAGTAAAAAATTATATTTTGAATAATTTACTATAGAAAAGGCAATCCCTGGCGTAATTAAAATTTGCGACAGTATAAAATTATTTTTTGAATAATGTACTATAGAAAAGGCAATCCCTGGCGTAATTAAAATTTGCGACAGTAGAAAATTATTTTTTGAATAATTTACTATAGAAAAGGGCAATCCCTGGCGTATTTAAAATTGCGACAGTAAAAAATTAATATTTTGAAAAATTTACTGTAGAAAAGGCAATCCCTGGCGCAATTAAAACTTGCGATAATAAAAAATTATTTTTTGCAAAATTTACTGTAGAAAAGGCAATCCCTGGCGGATTTGAAATTTGCGACAGTAAAAAATTATTTTTTGAATAATTTACTATAGAAAAGGCAATCCCTGGCGTAATTAAAACTTGCGACAGTAAAAAATTATTTTTTGAATAATTTACTATAGAAAAGGCAACCCCTGGCGGATTTGAAATTTGCGACAGTAGAAAATTATTTTTTGAATAATTTACTATAGAAAAGGCAATCCCTGGCGTAATTAAAATTTGCGACAGTATAAAATTATTTTTTGAAAAATTTACTATAGAAAAGACAATCCCTGGCGTAATTAAAATTTGCGACAGTAGAAAATTATTTTTTGAATAATTTACTATAGAAAAGGCAATCCCTGGCGTAATTGAAATTTGCGACAGTTGAAAATTATTTTTTGAATAATTTACTATAGAAAAGGCAATCCCTGGCGTAATTAAAATTTGCGACAGTAGAAAATTATTTTTTGAATAATTTACTATAGAAAAGGCAATCCCTGGCGCAATTAAAATTTGCGACAGTTGAAAATTATTTTTTGAATAATTTACTATAGAAAAGGCAATCCCTGGCGTAATTAAAATTTGCGACAGTAAAAAATTAATATTTTGAAAAATTTACTGTAGAAAAGGCAATCCCTGGCGCAATTAAAACTTGCGATAATAAAAAATTATTTTTTGCAAAATTTACTGTAGAAAAGGCAATCCCTGGCGGATTTGAAATTTGCGACAGTAAAAAATTATTTTTTGAATAATTTACTATAGAAAAGGCAATCCCTGGCGTAATTAAACTTGCGACAGTAAAAAATTATTTTTTGAATAATTTACTATAGAAAAGGCAATCCCTGGCGTAATTAAAATTTGCGACAGTTGAAAATTATTTTTTGAATAATTTACTATAGAAAAAGCAATCCCTGGCGTAATTAAAATTTGCGACAGTAGAAAATTATTTTTTGAATAATTTACTATAGAAAAGGCAATACCTGGCGCAATTAAAATTTGCGACAGTTGAAAATTATTTTTTGAATAATTTACTATAGAAAAGGCAATCCCTGGCGTAATTAAAATTTGCGACAGTAAAAATTATTTTTTGAATAATGTACTATAGAAAAGGCAATCCCTGGCGCAATTAAAATTTGCGACAGTAGAAAATTCTTTTTTGAATAATTTACTATAGAAAAGGCAATCGCTGGCGGATTTGAAATTTGCGACAGTTGAAAATTATTTTTTGAATAATTTACTATAGAAAAGGCAATCCCTGGTGTAATTAAAATTTGCGACAGTAAAAAATTATTTTTTGAATAATTTACTATAGAAAAGGCAATCCCTGGCGTATTTAAAATTTGCGACAGTAGAAAATTATTTTTTGAATAATTTACTATAGAAAATGGCAATCCCTGGCGGATTTGAAATTTGCGACAGTTGAAAATTATTTTTTGAATAATTTACTACAGAAAAGGCAATCCCTGGCGTAATTAAAATTTGCGACAGTTGAAAATTATTTTTTGAATAATTTACTATAGAAAAGGCAATCCCTGGGATATTTAAAATTTGCGACAGTAAAAAATTATTTTTTGAAAAATTTACTGTAGAAAAGGCAATCCCTGGCGGATTTGAAATTTGCGACAGTAAAAAAATTATTTTTTGAATAATTTACTATAGAAAAGGCAATCCCTGGCGTAATTAAAATTTGCGACAGTAAAAAATTATTTTTTGAATAATTTACTATAGAAAAGGCAATCCCCTGGCTTAATTAAAATTTGCGACAGTATAAAATTATTTTTTGAATAATTTACTATAGAAAAGGCAATCCCTGGCGTAATTAAAATTTGCGACAGTAGAAAATTATTTTTTGAATAATTTACTATAGAAAAGGCAATCCCTGGCGTATTTAAAATTTGCGACAGTAAAAAATTAATATTTTGAAAAATTTACTGTAGAAAAGGCAATCCCTGGCGCAATTAAAACTTGCGATAATAAAAAATTATTTTTTGCAAAATTTACTGTAGAAAAGGCAACCCTGGCGGATTTGAAATTTGCGACAGTAAAATATTATTTTTTGAATAATTTACTATAGAAAAGGCAATCCCTGGCGTAATTAAAACTTGCGACAGTAAAAAATTATTTTTTGAATAATTTACTATAGAAAAGGCAACCCCTGGCGGATTTGAAATTTGCGACAGTAGAAAACTATTTTTTGAATAATTTACTATAGAAAAGGCAATCCCTGGCGTAATTAAAATTTGCGACAGTATAAAATTATTTTTTGAAAAATTTACTATAGAAAAGACAATCCCTGGCGTAATTAAAATTTGCGACAGTAGAAAATTATTTTTTGAATAATTTACTATAGAAAAGGCAATCCCTGGAGTAATTAAAATTTGCGGCAGTTGAAAATTATTTTTTGAATAATTTACTATAGAAAAGGCAATCCCTGGCGTAATTAAAATTTGCGAACGTAGAAAATTATTTTTTGAATAATTTACTATAGAAAAGGCAATCCCTGGCGCAATTAAAATTTGCGACAGTTGAAAATTATTTTTTGAATAATTTACTATAGAAAAGGCAATCCCTGGCGTAATTAAAATTTGCGACAGTAAAAAATTATTTTTTGAATAATTTACTATAGAAAAGGCAATCCCTGGCGCAATTAAAATTTGCGACAGTAGAAAATTATTTTTTGAATAATTTACTATAGAAAAGGCAATCCCTGGCGGATTTGAAATTTGCGACAGTTGAAAATTATTTTTTGAATAATTTACTATAGAAAAGGCAATCCCTGGCGTAATTAAAATTTGCGACAGTTGAAAATTATTTTTTGAATAATTTACTATAGAAAAGGCAATCCCTGGGATATTTAAAATTTGCGACAGTAAAAAATTATTTTTGAAAAATTTATTATAGAAAAGGCAATCCCTGGCGGATTTGAAATTTGCGACAGTAAAAAATTATTTTTTGAATAATTTACTATAGAAAAGGCAATCCCTGGCGTAATTAAAATTTGCGACAGTAAAAAATTATTTTTTTTTGCAAAATTTACTATAGAAAAGGCAATCCCTGGCGTATTTAAAATTTGCGACAGTAAAAAATTATTTTTTGAATAATTTACTATAGAAAAGGCAATCCCTGGCGTAATTAAAATTTGCGAAAGTTGAAAATTATTTTTTGAATAATTTACTATAGAAAAGACAATCCCTGGCGTATTTAAAATTTGCGACAGTAAAAAATTATTTTTTGAATAATTTACTGTAGAAAAGGCAACCCCTGGCGGATTTGAAATTTGCGACAGTAGAAAATTATTTTTTGAATAATTTACTATAGAAAAGGCAATCCCTGGCGTAATTAAAATTTGCGACAGTATAAAATTATTTTTTGAAAATTTACTATAGAAAAGGCAATCCCTGGCGTAATTAAAATTTGCGACAGTAGAAAATTATTTTTTGAATAATTTACTATAGAAAAGGCAATCCCTGGCGTAATTGAAATTTGCGACAGTTGAAAATTATTTTTTGAATAATTTACTATAGAAAAGGCAATCCCTGGCGTAATTAAAATTTGCGACAGTAGAAAATTATTTTTTGAATAATTTACTATAGAAAAGGCAATCCCTGGCGCAATTAAAATTTGCGACAGTTGAAAATTATTTTTTGAATAATTTACTATAGAAAAGGCAATCCCTGGCGTAATTAAAATTTGCGACAGTAAAAAATTAATATTTTGAAAAATTTACTGTAGAAAAGGCAATCCCTGGCGCAATTAAACTTGCGATAATAAAAAATTATTTTTTGCAAAATTTACTGTAGAAAAGGCAATCCCTGGCGGATTTGAAATTTGCGACAGTAAAAATTATTTTTTGAATAATTTACTATAGAAAAGGCAATCCCTGGCGTAATTAAAACTTGCGACAGTAAAAAATTATTTTTTGAATAATTTACTATAGAAAAGGCAATCCCTGGCGTAATTAAAATTTGCGACAGTTGAAAATTATTTTTTGAATAATTTACTATAGAAAAAGCAATCCCTGGCGTAATTAAAATTTGCGACAGTAGAAAATTATTTTTTGAATAATTTACTATAGAAAAGGCAATACCTGGCGCAATTAAAATTTGCGACAGTTGAAAATTATTTTTTGAATAATTTACTATAGAAAAGGCAATCCCTGGCGTAATTAAAATTTGCGACAGTAAAAAATTATTTTTTGAATAATGTACTATAGAAAAGGCAATCCCTGGCGCAATTAAAATTTGCGACAGTAGAAAATTCTTTTTTGAATAATTTACTATAGAAAAGGCAATCGCTGGCGGATTTGAAATTTGCGACAGTTGAAAATTATTTTTTGAATAATTTACTATAGAAAAGGCAATCCCTGGTGTAATTAAAATTTGCGACAGTAAAAAATTATTTTTTGAATAATTTACTATAGAAAAGGCAATCCCTGGCGTATTTAAAATTTGCGACAGTAGAAAATTATTTTTTGAATAATTTACTATAGAAAATGGCAATCCCTGGCGGATTTGAAATTTGCGACAGTTGAAAATTATTTTTTGAATAATTTACTATAGAAAAGGCAATCCCTGGCGTAATTAAAATTTGCGACAGTTGAAAATTATTTTTTGAATAATTTACTATAGAAAAGGCAATCCCTGGGATATTTAAAATTTGCGACAGTAAAAATTATTTTTTGAAAAATTTACTGTAGAAAAGGCAATCCCTGGCGGATTTGAAATTTGCGACAGTAAAAAAATTATTTTTTGAATAATTTACTATAGAAAAGGCAATCCCTTGGCGTAATTAAAATTTGCGACAGTAAAAAATTATTTTTTGAATAATTTACTATAGAAAAGGCAATCCCTGGCTTAATTAAAATTTGCGACAGTATAAAATTATTTTTTGAATAATTTACTATAGAAAAGGCAATCCCTGGCGTAATTAAAATTTGCGACAGTAGAAAATTATTTTTTGAATAATTTACTATAGAAAAGGCAATCCCTGGCGTATTTAAAATTTGCGACAGTAAAAAATTAATATTTTGAAAAATTTACTGTAGAAAAGGCAATCCCTGGCGCAATTAAAACTTGCGATAATAAAAAATTATTTTTTGCAAAATTTACTGTAGAAAAGGCAACCCCTGGCGGATTTGAAATTTGCGACAGTAAAATATTATTTTTTGAATAATTTACTATAGAAAAGGCAATCCCTGGTGTAATTAAAACTTGCGACAGTAAAAAATTATTTTTTGAATAATTTACTATAGAAAAGGCAACCCCTGGCGGATTTGAAATTTGCGACAGTAGAAAACTATTTTTTGAATAATTTACTATAGAAAAGGCAATCCCTGGCGTAATTAAAATTTGCGACAGTATAAAATTATTTTTGAAAAATTTACTATAGAAAAGACAATCCCTGGCGTAATTAAAATTTGCGACAGTAGAAAATTATTTTTTGAATAATTTACTATAGAAAAGGCAATCCCTGGCGTAATTAAAATTTGCGGCAGTTGAAAATTATTTTTTGAATAATTTACTATAGAAAAGGCAATCCCTGGCGTAATTAAAATTTGCGACAGTAGAAAATTATTTTTTGAATAATTTACTATAGAAAAGGCAATCCCTGGCGCAATTAAAATTTGCGACAGTTGAAAATTATTTTTTGAATAATTTACTATAGAAAAGGCAATCCCTGGCGTAATTAAAATTTGCGACAGTAAAAAATTATTTTTTGAATAATTTACTATAGAAAAGGCAATCCCTGGCGCAATTAAAATTTGCGACAGTAGAAAATTATTTTTTGAATAATTTACTATAGAAAAGGCAATCCCTGGCGGATTTGAAATTTGCGACAGTTGAAAATTATTTTTTGAATAATTTACTATAGAAAAGGCAATCCCTGGCGTAATTAAAATTTGCGACAGTTGAAAATTATTTTTTGAATAATTTACTATAGAAAAGGCAATCCCTGGGATATTTAAAATTTGCGACAGTAAAAAATTATTTTTTGAAAAATTTATTATAGAAAAGGCAATCCATGGCGGATTTGAAATTTGCGACAGTAAAAAATTATTTTTTGAATAATTTACTATAGAAAAGGCAATCCCTGGCGTAATTAAAATTTGCGACAGTAAAAAATTATTTTTTTGCAAAATTTACTATAGAAAAGGCAATCCCTGGCGTATTTAAAATTTGCGACAGTAAAAAATTATTTTTTGAATAATTTACTATAGAAAAGGCAATCCCTGGCGTAATTAAAATTTGCGAAAGTTGAAAATTATTTTTTGAATAATTTACTATAGAAAAGACAATCCCTGGCGTATTTAAAATTTGCGACAGTTGAAAATTATTTTTTGAATAATTTACTATAGAAAAGGCAATCCTGGCGGATTTGAAATTTGCGACAGTAAAAAATTATTTTTTGAATAATTTACTATAGAAAAGGCAATCCCTGGCGCAATTAAAATTTGCGACAGTAGAAAATTATTTTGTGAGAAATTTACTGTAGAAAAGGCAATCCCTGGCGCACTTAAAATTTGCGACAGTAAAAAATTATTTTTTGAATAATTTACTATAGAAAAGGCAATCCCTGGCGTAATTAAAATTTGCGACAGTAGAAAATTAATATTTTGAAAAATTTACTGTAGAAAGGCAATCCCTGGCGTATTTAAAATTTGCGACAGTAAAAAATTATTTTTTGAATAATTTACTATAGAAAAGGCAATCCCTGTCGTAATTAAAATTTGCTACAGTAGAAAATTATTTTTTGAATAATTTACTGTAGAAAAGGCAATCCCTGGCGCAATTAAAATTTGCGACAGTATAAAATTATTTTTTGAATAATTTACTATACAAAAGGCAATCCCTGGCGCAATTAAAATTTGCGACAGTTGAAAATTATTTTTTGAATAATTTACTATAGAAAAGGCAATCCCTGGCGTAATTAAAATTTGCGACAGTAAAAAATTATTTTTTGCATAATGTACTATAGAAAAGGCAATCCCTGGCGCAATTAAAATTTGCGACAGTAGAAAATTCTTTTTGAATAATTTACTATAGAAAAGGCAATCCCTGGCGGATTTGAAATTTGCGACAGTTGAAAATTATTTTTTGAGTAATTTACTATAGAAAAGGCAATCCCTGGCGTAATTAAAATTTGCGACAGTAAAAAATTATTTTTTGAATAATTTACTATAGAAAAGGCAATCCCTGGCGTATTTGAAATTTGCGACAGTAGAAAATTATTTTTTGAATAATTTGAAATTTGCGACAGTTGAAAATTATTTTTTGAATAATTTACTATAGAAAAGGCAATCCCTGGCGTAATTAAAATTTGCGACAGTTGAAAATTATTTTTTGAATAATTTACTATAGAAAAGGCAATCCCTGGCGTAATTAAAATTTGCGACAGTTGAAAATTATTTTTTGAATAATTTACTATAGAAAAGGCAATCCCTGGGATATTTAAAATTTGCGACAGTAAAAAATTATTTTTTGAAAAATTTACTATAGAAAAGGCAATCCCTGGCGGATTTGAAATTTGCGACAGTAAAAAATTATTTTTTGAATAATTTACTATAGAAAAGGCAATCCCTGGCGTAATTAAAATTTGCGACAGTAAAAAATTATTTTTTGAATAATTTACTATAGAAAAGGCAATCCCTGGCGTAATTAAAATTTGCGACAGTATAAAATTATTTTTTGAATAATTTACTATAGAAAAGGCAATCCCTGGCGTAATTAAAATTTGCGACAGTAGAAAATTATTTTTTGAATAATTTACTATAGAAAAGGCAATCCCTGGCGTATTTAAAATTTGCGACAGTAAAAAATTAATATTTTGAAAAATTTACTGTAGAAAAGATAATCCCTGGCGCAATTAAAACTTGCGATAATAAAAAATTATTTTTTGCAAAATTTACTGTAGAAAAGGCAATCCCTGGCGGATTTGAAATTTGCGACAGTAAAAAATTATTTTTTGAATAATTTACTATAGAAAAGGCAATCCCTGCCGTAATTAAAACTTGCGACAGTAAAAAATTATTTTTTGAATAATTTACTATAGAAAAGGCAATCCCTGGCGGATTTGAAATTTGCGACAGTAGAAAATTATTTTTTGAATAATTTACTATAGAAAAGGCAATCCCTGGAGTAATTAAAATTTGCGACAGTATAAAATTATTTTTTGAATAATTTACTATAGAAAAGGCAATCCCTGGCGTAATTAAAATTTGCTACAGTAGAAAATTATTTTTTGAATAATTTACTATAGAAAAGGCAACCCCTGGCGTAATTAAAATTTGCGACAGTTGAAAATTATTTTTTGAATAATTTACTATAGAAAAGGCAATCCCTGGCGTAATTAAAATTTGCGACAGTTGAAAATTATTTTTTGAATAATTTACTATAGAAAAGGCAATCCCTGGGATATTTAAAATTTGCGACAGTAAAAAATTATTTTTTGAAAAATTTATTATAGAAAAGGCAATCCCTGGCGGATTTGAAATTTGCGACAGTAAAAAATTATTTTTTGAATAATTTACTATAGAAAAGGCAATCCCTGGCGTAATTAAAATTTGCGACAGTAAAAAATTATTTTTTTGCAAAATTTACTATAGAAAAGGCAATCCCTGGCGTATTTAAAATTTGCGAGAGTAAAAAATTATTTTTTGAATAATTTACTATAGAAAAGGCAATCCCTGGCGTAATTAAAATTTGCGACAGTTGAAAATTATTTTTTGAATAATTTACTATAGAAAAGGCAATCCCTGGCGTATTTAAAATTTGCGACAGTTGAAAATTATTTTTTGAATAATTTACTATAGAAAAGGCAATCCCTGGCGGATTTGAAATTTGCGACAGTAAAAAATTATTTTTTGAATAATTTACTATAGAAAAGGCAATCCCTGGCGCAATTAAAATTTGCGACAGTTGAAAATTATTTTTTGAATAATTTACTATAGAAAAGGCAATCCCTGGCGTAATTAAAATTTGCGACAGTTGAAAATTATTTTTTGAATAATTTACTATAGAAAAGGCAATCCCTGGCGCAATTAAAATTTGCGACAGTAGAAAATTATTTTTTGAATAATTTACTATAGAAAAGGCAATCCCTGGCGGATTTGAAATTTGCGACAGTAAAAAATTATTTTTTGAATAATTTACTATAGAAAAGGCGATCCCTGGCGTAATTAAAATTTGCGACAGTTGAAAATTATTTTTTGAATAATTTACTATAGAAAAGGCAATCCCTGGCGTAATTAAAATTTGCGACAGTTGAAAATTATTTTTTGAATAATTTACTATAGAAAAGGCAATCCCTGGCGGATTTGAAATTTGCGACAGTAAAAAATTATTTTTTTGAATAATTTACTATAGAAAAGGCAATCCCTGGCGGATTTGAAATTTGTGACAGTAAAAAATTATTTTTTGAATAATTTACTATAGAAAAGAGAATCCCTGGCGTAATTAAAATTTGCGACAGTATAAAATTATTTTTTGAATAATTTACTATACAAAAGGCAATCCCTGGCGTAATTAAAATTTGCGACAGTAGAAAATTATTTTTTGAATAATTTACTATAGAAAAGGCAATGCCTGGCGTATTTAAAATTTGCGACAGTAAAAAATTAATATTTTGAAAAATTTACTGTAGAAAAGGCAATATCTGGCGGTTTTGAAATTTGCGACAGTTAAAAATTATTTTTTGAATAATTTACTATATAAAAGGCAATCCCTGGCGCAATTAAAATTTGCGACAGTTGAAAATTATTTTTTGAATAATTTTCTATAGAAAAGGCAATCCCTGGCGTAATTAAAATTTGCGACAGTTGAAAATTATTTTTTGAATAATTTACTATAGAAAAGGCATTCCCTGGCGCAATTAATATTTGCGACAGTAGAAAATTATTTTTTGAATAATTTACTATAGAAAAGGCAATCCCTGGCGGATTTGAAATTTGCGACAGTAAAAAATTATTTTTTGAATAATTTACTATAGAAAAGGCAATCCCTGGCGCAATTAAAATTTGCGACAGTTGAAAATTATTTTTTGAATAATTTACTATAGAAAAGGTAATCCCTGGCGTAATTAAAATTTGCGACAGTTGAAAATTATTTTTTGAATAATTTACTATAGAAAAGGCAATCCCTGGCGCAATTAAAATTTGCGACAGTAGAAAATTATTTTTTGAATAATTTACTATAAAAAAGGCAATCCCTGGCGGATTTGAAATTTGCGACAGTAAAAAATTATTTTTTGAATAATTTACTATAGAAAAGGCAATTCCTGGCGTAATTAAAATTTGCGACAGTTGAAAATTATTTTTTGAATAATTTACTATAGAAAAGGCAATCCCTGGCGTATATAAAATTTGCGACAGTAAAAAATTAATATTTTGAAAAATTTACTGTAGAAAAGGCAATCCCTGGCGGATTTGAAATTTGCGACAGTAAAAAATTATTTTTTGAATAATTTACTATAGAAAAGGCAATCCCTGGCGCAATTAAAATTTGCGACAGTTGAAAATTATTTTTTGAATAATTTACTATAGAAAAGGCAATCCCTGGCGTAATTAAAATTTGCGACAGTAGAAAATTATTTTTTGAATAATTTACTGTAGAAAAGGCAATCCCTGGCGTATTTGAAATTTGCGACAGTAAAAAATTATTTTTTGAATAATTTACTATAGAAAAGGCAATCCCTGCCGTAATTAAAACTTGCGACAGTAAAAAATTATTTTTTGAATAATTTACTATAGAAAAGGCAATCCCTGGCGGATTTGAAATTTGCGACAGTAGAAAATTATTTTTTGAATAATTTACTATAGAAAAGGCAATCCCTGGCGTAATTAAAATTTGCGACAGTATAAAATTATTTTTTGAATAATTTACTATAGAAAAGGCAATCCCTGGCGTAATTAAAATTTGCGACAGTAGAAAATTATTTTTTGAATAATTTACTATAGAAAAGGCAACCCCTGGCGTAATTAAAATTTGCGACAGTTGAAAATTATTTTTTGAATAATTTACTATAGAAAAGGCAATCCCTGGCGTAATTAAAATTTGCTACAGTAGAAAACTATTTTTTGAATAATTTACTATAGAAAAGGCAATCCCTGGCGGATTTGAAATTTGCGACAGTTGAAAATTATTTTTTGAATAATTTACTATAGAAAAGGCAATCCCTGGCGTAATTAAAATTTGCGACAGTTGAAAATTATTTTTTGAATAATTTACTATAGAAAAGGCAATCCCTGGGATATTTAAAATTTGCGACAGTAAAAAATTTATTTTTTGAAAAATTTATAATAGAAAAGGCAATCCCAGGCGGATTTGAAATTTGCGACAGTAAAAAATTATTTTTTGAATAATTTACTATAGAAAAGGCAATCCCTGGCGTAATTAAAATTTGCGACAGTAAAAAATTATTTTTTTGCAAAATTTACTATAGAAAAGGCAATCCCTGGCGTATTTAAAATTTGCGACTGTAAAAAATTATTTTTTGAATAATTTACTATAGAAAAGGCAATCCCTGGCGTAATTAAAATTTGCGACAGTTGAAAATTATTTTTTGAATAATTTACTATAGAAAAGGCAATCCGTGGCGTATTTAAAATTTGCGACAGTTGAAAATTATTTTTTGAATAATTTACTATAGAAAAGGCAATCCCTGGCGGATTTGAAATTTGTGACAGTAAAAAATTATTTTTTGAATAATTTACTATAGAAAAGGCAATCCCTGGCGCAATTAAAATTTGCGACATTTGAAAATTATTTTTTGAATAATTTACTATAGAAAAGGCAATCCCTGGCGTAATTAAAATTTGCGACAGTTGAAAATTATTTTTTGAATAATTTACTATAGAAAAGGCAATCCCTGGCGCAATTAAAATTTGCGACAGTATAAAATTATTTTTTGAATAATTTACTATAGAAAAGGCAATCCCTGGCGTAATTAAAATTTGCGACAGTAGAAAATTATTTTTTGAATAATTTACTATAGAAAAGGCAATCCCTGGCGGATTTGAAATTTGCGACAGTAAAAAATTATTTTTTGAATAATTTACTATAGAAAAGGCAATCCCTAGCGTAATTAAAATTTGCGACAGTAGAAAATTATTTTTTAAATAATTTACTATAGAAAAGGCAATCCCTGGCGGATTTGAAATTTGCGACAGTAAAAAATTATTTTTTGAATAATTTACTATAGAAAAGGCAATCCCTGGCGTATTTAAAATTTGCGACAGTAAAAAATTATTTTTTGAATAATTTACTATAGAAAAGGCAATCCCTGGCGTAATTAAAATTTGCGACACTAGAAAATTACTTTTTTGCAAAATTTACTATAGAAAAGGCAATCCCTGGCGTAATTAAAATTTGCGACAGTAAAAAATTATTTTTTGAATAATTTACTATATAAAAGGCAATCCCTGGCGTAATTAAAATTTGCGACAGTAGAAAATTATTTTTTGAATAATTACTATAGAAAAGGCAATCCCTGGCGTAATTAAAATTTGCGCCAGTATAAAATTATTTTTTGAATAATTTACTATAGAAAAGGCAATCCCTGGGATATTTAAAATTTGCGACAGTAAAAAATTATTTTTTTGCAAAATTTACTATAGAAAAGGCAATCCCTGGCGTATTTAATATTTGCGACAGTAAAAAATTATTTTTTGAATAATTTACTATAGAAAAGGCAGTCCCTGGCGCAATTAAAATTTGCGACAGTAAAAAATTTTTTTTGAATAATTTACTATAGAAAAGGCAATCCCTGGCGTATTTAAAATTTGCGACAGTAGAAAATTATTTTTTGAATAATTTACTATAGAAAAGGCAATCCCTGGCGTAATTAAAATTTGCGACAGTAAAAAATTACTTTTTGAATAATTTACTATAGAAAAGGCAATCCCTGGCGCAATTACAATTTGCGACAGTAAAAAATTATTTTTTGAAAAATTTACTATAGAAAAGGCAATCCCTGGCGTAATTAAAATTTGCGACAGTAGAAAATTATTTTTTGAATAATTTACTATAGAAAAGGCAATCCCTGGCGTAATTAAAATTTGCGACAGTATAAAATTATTTTTTGAATAATTTACTATAGAAAAGGCAATCCCTGGCGTAATTAAAATTTGCGACAGTATAAAATTATTTTTTGAATAATTTACTATAGAAAAAGCAATCCCTGGCGCAATTAAAATTTGCGACAGTAAAAAATTATTTTTTGCAAAATTTACTTTAGAAAAGGCAATCCCTGGCGTAATTAAAATTTGCGACAGTATAAAATTATTTTTTGAATAATTTACTATAGAAAAGGCAATCCCTGGCGTATTTAAAATTTGCGACAGTAAAAAATTATTTTTTGCAAAATTTACTATAGAAAAGGCAATCCCTGGCGCAATTAAAATTTGCGACAGTAAAAAATTATTTTTTGAATAATTTACTATAGAAAAGGCAATCCCTGGCGTAATTAAAATTTGCGACAGTTGAAAATTATTTTTTGAATAATTTACTATAGAAAAGGCAATCCCTGGCGTAATTAAAATTTGCGACAGTATAAAATTATTTTTTGAATAATTTACTATAGAAAAGGCAATCCCTGGCGCAATTAAAATTTGCGACAGTAAAAAATTATATTTTGCAAAATTTACTATAGAAAAGGCAATCCCTGGCGTAATCAAAATTTGCGACAGTATAAAACTATTTTTTGATTAATTTACTATAGAAAAGGCAATCCCTGGCGTATTTAAAATGTGCGACAGTAAAAAATTATTTTTTGAATAATTTACTATAGAAAAGGCAATCCCTGGCGTAATTAAAATTTGCGACAGTAAAAAATTATTTTTTGAATAATTTACTATAGAAAAGGCAATCCCTGGCGCTATTACAATTTGCGACAGTAGAAAATTATTTTTTGAATAATTTACTATAGAAAAGGCAATCCCTGGCGTAATTAAAATTTGCGACAGTAGAAAATTATTTTTTGAATAATTTACTATAGAAAAGGCAATCCCTGGCGTAATTAAAATTTGCGACAGTAGAAAATTTATTTTTTGAATAATTTACTATAGAAAAGGCAATCCCTGGCGCACTTAAAATTTGCGACAGTAAAAAATTATTTTTTGAATAATTTACTATAGAAAAGGCAATCCCTGGCGTAATTAAAATTTGCTACAGTAAAAAATTATTTTTTGAATAATTTACTATAGAAAAGGCAATCCCTGGCGCAATTACAATTTGCGACAGTAGAAAATTATTTTTTGAATAATTTACTATAGAAAAGGCAGTCCCTGGCGTAATTAAAATCTGCGACAGTAAAAAATTATTTTTTGCAAAATTTACTATAGAAAAGGCAATCCCTGGCGCAATTTAAATTTGCGACAGTAAAAAATTATTTTTTGAATAATTTACTATAGAAAAGGCAATCACTGGCGTAATTAAAATTTGCGACAGTTGAAAATTATTTTTTGAATAATTTACTATAGAAAAGGTAATCCCTGGCGCAATTACAATTTGCGACAGTAGAAAATTATTTTTTGAATAATTTACTATAGAAAAGGCAGTCCCTGGCGTAATTAAAATCTGCGACAGTAGAAAATTATTTTTTGCAAAATTTACTATAGAAAAGGCAATCCCTGGCGCAATTTAAATTTGCGACAGTAAAAAATTATTTTTTGAATAATTTACTATAGAAAAGGCAATCCCTGGCGTAATTAAAATATGCGACAGTATAAAATTATTTTTTGAATAATTTACTATAGAAAAGGCAATCCCTGGCGCAATTAAAATTTGCGACAGTAAAAAATTATATTTTGCAAAATTTACTATAGAAAAGGCAATCCCTGGCGTAATTAAAATTTGCGACAGTATAAAACTATTTTTTGATTAATTTACTATAGAAAAGGCAACCCCGGGCGTATTTAAAATGTGCGACAGTAAAAAATTATTTTTTGAATAATTTACTATAGAAAAGGCAATCCCTGGCGTAATTAAAATTTGCGACAGTAAAAAATTATTTTTTGAATAATTTACTATAGAAAAGGCAATCCCTGGCGCTATTACAATTTGCGACAGTAGAAAATTATTTTTTGAATAATTTACTATAGAAAAGGCAATCCCTGGCGTAATTAAAATTTGCGACACTATAAAATTATTTTTTGAATAATTTACTATAGAAAAGGCAATCCCTGGCGTATTTAAAATTTGCGACAGTAAAAAATTATTTTTTGAATAATTTTCTATTGAAAAGGCAATCCCTGAAGTAATTAAAATTTGCGACAGTAAAAAATTATTTTTTGAATAATTTACTATAGAAAAGGCAATCCCTGGCGCACTTAAAATTTGCGACAGTAAAAAATTATTTTTTGAATAATTTACTATAGAAAAGGCAATCCCTGGCGTAATTAAAATTTGCGACAGTACAAAATTATTTTTTGAATAATTAACTATAGAAAAGGCAATCCCTGGCGCAATTACAATTTGCGACAGTAGAAAATTATTTTTTGAATAATTTACTATAGAAAAGGCAATCCGTGGCGTATTTAAAATTTGCGACAGTTGAAAATTATTTTTTGAATAATTTACTATAGAAAAGGCAATCCCTGGCGGATTTGAAATTTGTGACAGTAAAAAATTATTTTTTGAATAATTTACTATAGAAAAGGCAATCCCTGGCGCAATTAAAATTTGCGACATTTGAAAATTATTTTTTGAATAATTTACTATAGAAAAGGCAATCCCTGGCGTAATTAAAATTTGCGACAGTTGAAAATTATTTTTTGAATAATTTACTATAGAAAAGGCAATCCCTGGCGCAATTAAAATTTGCGACAGTAGAAAATTATTTTTTGAATAATTTACTATAGAAAAGGCAATCCCTGGCGGATTTGAAATTTGCGACAGTAAAAAATTATTTTTTGAATAATTTACTATAGAAAAGGCAATCCCTGGCGGATTTGAAATTTGCGACAGTAGAAAATTATTTTTTGAATAATTTACTATAGAAAAGGCAATCCCTGGCGTAATTAAAATTTGCGACAGTAGAAAATTATTTTTTGAATAATTTACCATAGAAAAGGCAATCCCTGGCGTAATTAAAATTTGCGACAGTAGAAAATTATTTTTTTGCAAAATTTACTATAGAAAAGGCAATCCCTGGCGTAATTAAAATTTGCGACAGTAAAAAATTATTTTTTGAATAATTTACTATAGAAAAGGCAATCCCTGGCGTATTTAAAATTTGCGACAGTATAAAATTATTTTTTGAATAATTTACTATAGAAAAGGCAATCCCTGGCGTAATTAAAATTTGCGACAGTAGAAAATTATTTTTTGAATAATTTACTATAGAAAAGGCAATCCCTGGCGGATTTGAAATTTGCGACAGTAAAAAATTATTTTTTGAATAATTTACTATAGAAAAGGCAATCCATGGCGCACTTAAAATTTGCGACAGTAAAAAATTATTTTTTGAATAATTTACTATAGAAAAGGCAATCCCTGGCGTAATTAAAATTTGCGACAGTTGAAAATTATTTTTTGAATAATTTACTATAGAAAAGGCAATCCCTGGCGTAATTAAAATTTGCGACAGTATAAAATTATTTTTTGAAAAATTTACTGTAGAATAGGCAATCCCTGGCGTAATTAAAATTTGCGACAGTAAAAAATTTTTTTTAGAATAATTTACTATAGAAAAGGCAATCCCTGGCGCACTTAAAATTTGCAACAGTATAAAATTATTTTTTGAATAATTTACTATAGAAAAGGCAATCCCTGGCGTAATAAAAATTTGCGACAGTAAAAAATTATTTTTTGAATAATTTACTATAGAAAAGGCAATCCCTGGCGCAATTAAAATTTGCGACAGTAGAAAATTATTTTTTGAATAATTTACTATAGAAAAGGCAATCCCTGGCGTAATTAAAATTTGCGACAGTAAAAAATTATTTTTTGAATAATTTACTATAGAAAAGGCAATCCCTGGCGTAATTAAAATTTGCGACAGTAGAAAATTATTTTTTGAATAATTTACTATAGAAAAGGCAATCCCTGGCGTAATTAAAATTTGCGACAGTTGAAAATTATTTTTTGAATAATTTACTATAGAAAAGGCAATCCCTGGCGTAATTAAAATGTGCGACAGTAAAAAATTATTTTTTGAATAATTTACTATAGAAAAGGCAATCCCTGGCGTAATTAAAATTTGCGACAGTAAGAAATTATTTTTTGAATAATTTACTATAAAAAGGCAATCCCTGGCGTAATTAAAATTTGCGACAGTAAAAAACTATTTTTTGAATAATTTACTATAGAAAAGGTAATCCCTGGCGGATTTAAAATTTGCAACAGTAAAAAATTATTTTTTGAATAATTTACTATAGAAAAGGCAATCCCTGACGTAATTAAAATTTGCGACAGTTGAAAATTATTTTTTGAATAATTTACTATAGACAAGGCAATCCCTGGCGGATTTGAAATTTGCGACAGTAAAAAATTATTTTTTGAAAAATTTACTATAGAAAAGGCAATCCTTAGCGTAATTAAAATTTGCGACAGTAGAAAATTATTTTTAAATAATTTACTATAGAAAAGGCAATCCCTGGCGGATTTGAAATTTGCGACAGTAAAAAATTATTTTTTGAATAATTTACTATAGAAAAGACAATCCCTGGCGTATTTAAAATTTGCGACGGTAAAAAATTATTTTTTGAATAATTTACTATAGAAAAGGCAATCCCTGGCGTAATTAAAATTTGCGACAGTAGAAAATTTATTTTTTGAATAATTTACTATAGAAAAGGCAATCCCTGGCGCACTTAAAATTTGCGACAGTAAAAAATTATTTTTTGAATAATTTACTATAGAAAATGCAATCCCTGGCGTAATTAAAATTTACTACAGTAAAAAATTATTTTTTGAATCATTTACTATAGAAAAGGCAATCCCTGGCGCAATTACAATTTGCGACAGTAGAAAATTATTTTTTGAATAATTTACTATAGAAAAGGCAGTCCCTGGCGTAATTAAAATCTGCGACAGTAGAAAATTATTTTTTGCAAAATTTACTATAGAAAAGGCAATCCCTGGCGCAATTTAAATTTGCGACAGTAAAAAATTATTTTTTGAATAATTTACTATAGAAAAGGCAATCCCTGGCGTAATTAAAATTTGCGACAGTTGAAAATTATTTTTTGAATAATTTACTATAGAAAAGGCAATCCCTGGCGTAATTAAAATTTGCGACAGTAAAAAATTATTTTTTGAATAATTTACTATAGAAAAGGCAATCCCTGGCGTAATTAAAATTTGCCACAGTAAAAAATTATTTTTTGAATAATTTACTATAGAAAAGGCAATCCCTGGCGTAATTAAAATTTGCGACAGTAGAAAATTATTTTTTGAATAATTTACTATAGAAAAGGCAATCCCTGGCGTATTTAAAATTTGCGACAGTAAAAAATAATTTTTTGAATAATTTACTATAGAAAAGGCAATCCCTGGCGTAATTAAAATTTGCGACAGTAAAAAATTATTTTTTGAATAATTTACTATAGAAAAGTCAATCCCTGGCGCACTTAAAATTTGCGACAGTAAAAAATTATTTTTTGAATAATTTACTACAGAAAAGGCAATACCTGGTGTAATTAAAATTTGCGACAGTAAAAAATTAGTTTTTGAATAATTAACTATAGAAAAGGCAATCCCTGGCGTAATTAAAATTTGCGACAGTAAAAAATTATTTTTTGAATAATTTACTATAGAAAAGGCAATCCCTGGCGTAATTAAAATTTGCGACAGTAAGAAATTATTTTTTGAATAATTTACTATAGAAAAGGCAATCCCTGGCGTAATTAAAATTTGCGACAGTAAAAAACTATTTTCTGAATAATTTACTATAGAAAAGGCAATCCCTGGCGCAATTACAATTTGCGACAGTAGAAAATTATTCTTTGAATAATTTACTATAGAAAAGGCAATCCCTGGCGTAATTAAAATTTGCGACAGTTGAAAATTATTTTTTGAATAATTTACTATAGAAAAGGCAATCCCTGGCGTAATTAAAATTTGCGACAGTAGAAAATTATTTTTTGAATAATTTACTATAGAAAAGGCAATCCCTGGCGCACTTAAAATTTGCGACAGTAAAAAATTATTTTTTGAATAATTTACTATAGAAAAGGCAATCCCTGGCGTAATTAAAATTTGCGACAGTAAAAAATTATTTTTTGAATAATTTACTATAGAAAAGGCAATCCCTGGCGCAATTACAATTTGCGACAGTAGAAAATTATTTTTTGAATAATTTACTATAGAAAAGGCAATCCCTGGCGTAATTAAAATTTGCGACAGTAGAAAATTATTTTTTGCAAAATTTACTATAGAAAAGGCAATCCCTGGCGCAATTTAAATTTGCGACAGTAAAAAATTATTTTTTGAATAATTTACTATAGAAAAGGCAATCCCTGGCGTAATTAAAATTTGCGACAGTTGAAAATTATTTTTTGAATAATTTACTATAGAAATGGCAATCCCTGGCGTAATTAAAATTTGCGAAAGTATAAAATTATTTTTTGAATAATTTACTATAGAAAAGGCAATCCCTGGCGCAATTAAAATTTGCGACAGTAAAAAATTATTTTTTGCAAAATTTACTATAGAAAAGGCAATCCCTGGCGTAATTAAAATTTGCGACATTATAAAATTATTTTTTGAATAATTTACTATAGAAAAGGCAATCCCTGGCTTATTTAAAATTTGCGACAGTAAAAAATTATTTTTTGAATAATTTACTATAGAAAAGGCAATCCCTGGCGTAATTAAAATTTGCGACAGTAGAAAATTATTTTTTGAATAATTTACTATAGAAAAGGCAATCCCTGGCGTAATTAAAATTTGCGACAGTTGAAAATTATTTTTTGAATAATTTACTATAGAAAAGGCAATCCCTGGCGTAATTAAAATGTGCGACAGTAAAAAATTATTTTTTGAATAATTTACTATAGAAAAGGCAATCCCTGGCGTAATTAAAATTTGCGACAGTAAGAAATTATTTTTTGAATAATTTACTATAAAAAGGCAATCCCTGGCGTAATTAAAATTTGCGACAGTAAAAAATTATTTTTTGAATAATTTACTATAGAAAAGGTAATCCCTGGCGGATTTAAAATTTGCGACAGTAAAAAATTATTTTTTGAATAATTTACTATAGAAAAGGCAATCCCTGGCGTAATTAAAATTTGCGACAGTTGAAAATTATTTTTTGAATAATTTACTATATAAAAGGCAATCCCTGGCGGATTTGAAATTTGCGACAGTAAAAAATTATTTTTTGAAAAATTTACTATAGAAAAGGCAATCCCTAGCGTAATTAAAATTTGCGACAGTAGAAAATTATTTTTTGAATAATTTACTATAGAAAAGGCAATCCCTGGCGGATTTGAAATTTGCGACAGTACAAAATTATTTTTTGAATAATTTACTATAGAAAAGACAATCCCTGGCGTATTTAAAATTTGCGACGGTAAAAAATTATTTTTTGAATAATTTACTATAGAAAAGGCAATCCCTGGCGTAATTAAAATTTGCGACAGTAGAAAATTATTTTTTTGCAAAATTTACTATAGAAAAGGCAATCCCTGGCGTAATTAAAATTTGCGACAGTAAAAAATTATTTTTTGAATAATTTACTATAGAAAAGGCAATCCCTGGCGTAATTAAAATTTGCGACAGTAAGAAATTATTTTTTGAATAATTTACTATAGAAAAGGCAATCCCTGGCGTAATTAAAATTTGCGACAGTTGAAAATTATTTTTTGAATAATTTACTATAGAAAAGGCAATCCCTGGCGTAATTAAAATTTGCGACAGTAAAAAATTATTTTTTGAATAATTTACTATAGAAAAGGCAATCCCTGGCGTATTTAAAATTTGCGACAGCAAAAAATTAATTTGTGAGAAATTTACTATAGAAAAGGCAATCCCTGGGATATTTAAAATTTGCGACAGTAAAAAATTATTTTTTGAATAATTTACTATAGAAAAGGCAATCCCTGGCGTATTTAAAATTTGCGACAGTAAAAAATTATTTTTTGAATAATTTACTATAGAAAAGGCAATCCCTGGCGTAATTAAAATTTGCGACAGTAGAAAATTATTTTTTGAATAATTTACTATAGAAAAGGCAATCCCTGGCGTATTTAAAATTTGCGACAGTAAAAAATAATTTTTTGAATAATTTACTATAGAAAAGGCAATCCCTGGCGTAATTAAAATTTGCGACAGTAAAAAATTATTTTTTGAATAATTTACTATAGAAAAGTCAATCCCTGGCGCACTTAAAATTTGCGACAGTAAAAAATTATTTTTTGAATAATTTACTACAGAAAAGGCAATACCTGGTGTAATTAAAATTTGCGACAGTTGAAAATTATTTTTTGAATAATTTACTATAGAAAAGGCAATCCCTGGCGTAATTAAAATTTGCGACAGTAGAAAATTATTTTTTGAATAATTTACTATAGAAAAGGCAATCCCTGGCGCACTTAAAATTTGCGACAGTAAAAAATTATTTTTTGAATAATTTACTATAGAAAAGGCAATCCCTGGCGTAATTAAAATTTGCGACAGTAAAAAATTATTTTTTGAATAATTTACTATAGAAAAGGCAATCCCTGGCGCAATTACAATTTGCGACAGTAGAAAATTATTTTTTGAATAATTTACTATAGAAAAGGCAATCCCTGGCGTAATTAAAATTTGCGACAGTAGAAAATTATTTTTTGCAAAATTTACTATAGAAAAGGCAATCCCTGGCGCAATTTAAATTTGCGACAGTAAAAAATTATTTTTTGAATAATTTACTATAGAAAAGGCAATCCCTGGCGTAATTAAAATTTGCGACAGTTGAAAATTATTTTTTGAATAATTTACTATAGAAAAGGCAATCCCTGGCGTAATTAAAATTTGCGAAAGTATAAAATTATTTTTTGAATAATTTACTATAGAAAAGGCAATCCCTGGCGCAATTAAAATTTGCGACAGTAAAAAATTATTTTTTGCAAAATTTACTATAGAAAAGGCAATCCCTGACGTAATTAAAATTTGCGACAGTATAAAATTATTTTTTGAATAATTTACTATAGAAAAGGCAATCCCTGGCGTATTTAAAATTTGCGACAGTAAAAAATTATTTTTTGAATAATTTACTATAGAAAAGGCAATCCCTGGCGTAATTAAAATTTGCGACAGTAAAAAATTATGTTTTGAATAATTTACTATTGAAAAGGCAATCCCTGGCGCACTTAAAATTTGCGACAGTAAAAAATTATTTTTTGAATAATTTACTATAGAAAAGGCAATCCCTGGCGTAATTAAAATTTGCGACAGTAAAAAATAATTTTTTGAATAATTTACTATAGAAAAGGCAATCCCTGGCGCAATTACAATTTGCGACAGTAGAAAATTATTTTTTGAATAATTTACTATAGAAAAGGCAATCCCTGGCGTAATTAAAATTTGCGACAGTAGAAAATTATTTTTTTAATAATTTACTATAGAAAAGGCAATCCCTGGCGTAATTAAAATTTGCGACAGTTGAAAATTATTTTTTGAATTATTTACTATAGAAAAGGCAATCCCTGGCGTAATTAAAATTTGCGACAGTTGAAAATTATTTTTTGAATAATTTACTATAGAAAAGGCAATCCCTGGCTTAATTAAAATTTTCGACAGTAAGAAATTATTTTTTGAATAATTTACTATAGAAAAGGCAATCCCTGGCGTAATTAAAATTTGCGACAGTAAAAAATTATTTTTTGAATAATTTACTATAGAAAAGGCAATCCCTGGCGGATTTAAAATTTGCGACAGTAAAAAATTATTTTTTGAATAATTTACTATAGAAAAGGCAATCCCTGGCGTAATTAAAATTTGCGACAGTATAAAATTATTTTTTGAATAATTTACTATAGAAAAGGCAATCCCTGGCGCACTTAAAATTTGCGACAGTAAAAAATTATTTTTTGAATAATTTACTATAGAAAAGGCAATACCTGGCGTAATTAAAATTTGCGACAGTTGAAAATTATTTTTTGAATAATTTACTATAGAAAAGGCAATCCCTGGCGTAATTAAAATTTGCGACAGTAAAAAATTATTTTTTGAATAATTTACTATAGAAAAGGCAATCCCTGGCGTAATTAAAATTTGCGACAGTAAGAAATTATTTTTTGAATAATTTACTATAGAAAAGGCAATCCCTGGCGTAATTAAAATTTGCGACAGTAAAAAATTATTTTTTGAATAATTTACTATAGAAAAAGCAATCCCTGGCGGATTTAAAATTTGCGACAGTAAAAAATTATTTTTTGAATAATTTACTATAGAAAAGGTAATCCCTGGCGTAATTAAAATTTGCGACAGTATAAAATTATTTTTTGAATAATTTACTATAGAAAAGGCAATCCCTGGCGTAATTAAAATTTGCCACAGTAGAAAATTATTTTTTGAATAATTTACTATAGAAAAGGCAATCCCTGGCGCACTTAAAATTTGCGACAGTAAAAAAATTATTTTTTGAATAATGTACTATAGAAAAGGCAATGCCTGGCGCAATTAAAATTTGCAACAGTAAAAAATTATTTTTTGCAAAATTTACTGTAGAAAAGGCAATCCCTGGCGCAATTAAAATTTGCAACAGTAGAAAATTATTTTTTGAATAATTTACTATAGAAAAGGCAATCCCTGGCGTAATTAAAATTTGCGACAGTTGAAAATTATTTTTTGAATAATTTACTATAGAAAAGGCAATCCCTGGCGTAATTAAAATTTGCGACAGTTGAAAATTATTTTTTGAATAATTTACTATAGAAAAGGCAATCCCTGGCGTAATTAAAATTTGCGACAATAAAAAATTATTTTTTGAATAATTTACTATAGAAAAGGCAATCCTTGGCGCAATTAAAATTTGCGACAGTAAAAAATTATTTTTTGAATAATTTACTATAGAAAAGGCAATCCCTGGCGTAATTAAAATTTGCGACAGTAGAAAATAATTTTTTAAATAATTTACTATAGAAAAGGCAATCCCTGGCGCACTTAAAATTTGCGACAGTGTAAAATTATTTTTTGAATAATTTACTATTGAAAAGGCAATCCCTGGCGTAATTAAAATTTGCGACAGTAGAAAATTATTTTTTGAATAATTTACTATAGAAAAGGCAATCCCTGGCGGATTTGAAATTTGCGACAGTAAAAAATTATTTTTTGAATAATTTACTATAGAAAAGGCAATCCCTGGCGTATTTAAAATTTGCGACAGCAAAAAATTAATTTGTGAGAAATTTACTATAGAAAAGGCAATCCCTGGGATATTTAAAATTTGCGACAGTAAAAAATTATTTTTTGAATAATTTACTATAGAAAAGGCAATCCCTGGCGTTTTTAAAATTTGCGACAGTAAAAAATTATTTTTTGAATAATTTACTATAGAAAAGGCAATCCCTGGCGTAATTAAAATTTGCGACAGTAAAAAATTATTTTTTGAATAATTTACTATAGAAAAGTCAATCCCTGGCGCACTTAAAATTTGCGACAGTAAAAAATTATTTTTTGAATAATTTACTATAGAAAAGGCAATACCTGGTGTAATTAAAATTTGCGACAGTAAAAAATTATTTTTTGAATAATTAACTATAGAAAAGGCAATCCCTGGCCCAATTAAAATTTGCGACAGTAAAAAATTATTTTTTGAATAATTTACTATAGAAAAGGCAATCCCTGGCGTAATTAAAATTTGCGACAGTTGAAAATTATTTTTTGAATAATTTACTATAGAAAAGGCAATCCCTGGCGTAATTAAAATTTGCGACAGTAGAAAATTATTTTTTGAATAATTTACTATAGAAAAGGCAATCCCTGGCGTCATTAAAATTTGCGACAGTTGAAAATTATTTTTTGAATAATTTACTATAGAAAAGGCAATCCCTGGCGTAATTAAAATTTGCGACAGTAAAAAATTATTTTTTGAATAATTTACTATAGAAAAGGCAATCCCTGGCGTAATTAAAATTTGCGACAGTAAGAAATTATTTTTTGAATAATTTACAATAGAAAAGGCAATCCCTGGCGTAATTAAAATTTGCGACAGTAAAAAACTATTTTTTGAATAATTTACTATAGAAAAGGCAATCCCTGGAGTAATTAAAATTTGCGACAGTAAAAAATTATTTTTTGAATAATTTACTATAGAAAAGGCAATCCCTGGCGTATTTAAAATTTGCGACAGTAAAAAATTATTTTTTGAATAATTTACTATAGAAAAGGCAATCCCTGGCGTAATTAAAATTTGCGACAGTAAAAAATTATTTTTTGAATAATTTACTATAGAAAAGGCAATCCCTGGCGCACTTAAAATTTGCGACAGTAAAAAATTATTTTTTGAATAATTTACTATAGAAAAGGCAATCCCTGGCGTAGTTAAAATTTGCGACAGTAAAAAATTATTTTTTGAATAATTTACTATAGAAAAGACAATCCCTGGCGCAATTAAAATTTGCGACAGTAAAAAATTATTTTTTGAATAATTTACTATAGAAAAGGCAATCCCTGGCATAATTTAAATAATTTGTGACAGTTGAAAATTATTTTTTGAATAATTTACTATAGAAAAGGCAATCCCTGTCGTAATTAAAATTTGCGACAGTAAGAAATTATTTTTTGAATAATTTACTATAAAAAAGGCAATCCCTGGCGTAGTTAAAATTTGCGACAGTAAGAAATTATTTTTTGAATAATTTACTATAGAAGAGGCAATCCCTGGCGTAATTAAAATTTGCGACAGTAAAAAATTATTTTTTGAATAATTTACTATAGAAAAGGCAATCCCTGGAGTAATTAAAATTTGCGACAGTAAAAAATTATTTTTTGAATAATTTACTATAGAAAAGGCAATCCCTGGCGTAATTAAAATTTGCGACAGTTGAAAATTATTTTTTGAATAATTTACTATAGAAAAGGCAATCCCTGGCGAAATTAAAATTTGCGACAGTAAGAAATTAATTTTTGAATAATTTACTATAGAAAAGGCAATCCCTGGCGCACTTAAAATTTGCGACAGTATAAAATTATTTTTTGAATAATTTACTATAGAAAAGGCAATCCCTGGCGCAATTAAAATTTGCGACAGTTGAAAATTATTTTTTGAATAATTTACTATAGAAAAGGCAATCCCTGGCGCACTTAAAATTTGCGACAGTATAAAATTATTTTTTGAATAATTTACTATAGAAAAGGCAATCCCTGGCGTAATTAAAATTTGCGACAGTAGAAAATTATTTTTTGAATAATTTACTATAGAAAAGGCAATCCCTGGCGCACTTAAAATTTGTGACAGTATAAAATTATTTTTTGAATAATTTACTATAGAAAAGGCAATCCCTGGCGTAATTAAAATTTGCGACAGTAGAAAATTATTTTTTGAATAATTTACTATAGAAAAGGCAATCCCTGGCGGATTTGAAATTTGCGACAGTAAAAAATTATTTTTTGAATAATTTACTATAGAAAAGGCAATCCCTGGCGTATTTAAAATTTGCGACAGTAAAAAATTAATTTGTGAGAAATTTACTATAGAAAAGGCAATCCCTGGGATATTTAAAATTTGCGACAGTAAAAAATTATTTTTTGAATAATTTACTATAGAGAAGGCAATCCCTGGCGTATTTAAAATTTGCGACAGTAAAAAATTATTTTTTGAATAATTTACTATAGAAAAGGCAATCCCTGGCGTAATTAAAATTTGCGACAGTAAAAAATTATTTTTTGAATAATTTACTATAGAAAAGGCAATCCCTGGCGCACTTAAAATTTGCGACAGTAAAAAATTATTTTTTGAATAATTTACAATAGAAAAGGCAATCCCTGGCGTAATTAAAATTTGCGACAGTAAAAAAATTTTTTTTGAATAATTTACTATAGAAAAGGCAATCCCTGGCGCAATTTAAATTTGCGACAGTAAAAAATTATTTTTTGAATAATTTACTATAGAAAAGGCAATCCCTGGCGTAATTAAAATTTGCGACAGTTGAAAATTATTTTTTGAATAATTTACTATAGAAAAGGCAATCCCTGGCGTAATTAAAATTTGCGAAAGTATAAAATTATTTTTTGAATAATTTACTATAGAAAAGGCAATCCCTGGCGCAATTAAAATTTGCGACAGTAAAAAATTATTTTTTGCAAAATTTACTATAGAAAAGGCAATCCCTGACGTAATTAAAATTTGCGACAGTATAAAATTATTTTTTGAATAATTTACTATAGAAAAGGCAATCCCTGGCGTATTTAAAATTTGCGACAGTAAAAAATTATTTTTTGAATAATTTACTATAGAAAAGGCAATCCCTGGCGTAATTAAAATTTGCGACAGTAAAAAATTATGTTTTGAATAATTTACTATTGAAAAGGCAATCCCTGGCGCACTTAAAATTTGCGACAGTAAAAAATTATTTTTTGAATAATTTACTATAGAAAAGGCAATCCCTGGCGTAATTAAAATTTGCGACAGTAAAAAATAATTTTTTGAATAATTTACTATAGAAAAGGCAATCCCTGGCGCAATTACAATTTGCGACAGTAGAAAATTATTTTTTGAATAATTTACTATAGAAAAGGCAATCCCTGGCGTAATTAAAATTTGCGACAGTAGAAAATTATTTTTTTAATAATTTACTATAGAAAAGGCAATCCCTGGCGTAATTAAAATTTGCGACAGTTGAAAATTATTTTTTGAATTATTTACTATAGAAAAGGCAATCCCTGGCGTAATTAAAATTTGCGACAGTTGAAAATTATTTTTTGAATAATTTACTATAGAAAAGGCAATCCCTGGCTTAATTAAAATTTTCGACAGTAAGAAATTATTTTTTGAATAATTTACTATAGAAAAGGCAATCCCTGGCGTAATTAAAATTTGCGACAGTAAAAAATTATTTTTTGAATAATTTACTATAGAAAAGGCAATCCCTGGCGGATTTAAAATTTGCGACAGTAAAAAATTATTTTTTGAATAATTTACTATAGAAAAGGCAATCCCTGGCGTAATTAAAATTTGCGACAGTATAAAATTATTTTTTGAATAATTTACTATAGAAAAGGCAATCCCTGGCGCACTTAAAATTTGCGACAGTAAAAAATTATTTTTTGAATAATTTACTATAGAAAAGGCAATACCTGGCGTAATTAAAATTTGCGACAGTTGAAAATTATTTTTTGAATAATTTACTATAGAAAAGGCAATCCCTGGCGTAATTAAAATTTGCGACAGTAAAAAATTATTTTTTGAATAATTTACTATAGAAAAGGCAATCCCTGGCGTAATTAAAATTTGCGACAGTAAGAAATTATTTTTTGAATAATTTACTATAGAAAAGGCAATCCCTGGCGTAATTAAAATTTGCGACAGTAAAAAATTATTTTTTGAATAATTTACTATAGAAAAAGCAATCCCTGGCGGATTTAAAATTTGCGACAGTAAAAAATTATTTTTTGAATAATTTACTATAGAAAAGGTAATCCCTGGCGTAATTAAAATTTGCGACAGTATAAAATTATTTTTTGAATAATTTACTATAGAAAAGGCAATCCCTGGCGTAATTAAAATTTGCCACAGTAGAAAATTATTTTTTGAATAATTTACTATAGAAAAGGCAATCCCTGGCGCACTTAAAATTTGCGACAGTAAAAAATTATTTTTTGAATAATGTACTATAGAAAAGGCAATGCCTGGCGCAATTAAAATTTGCAACAGTAAAAAATTATTTTTTGCAAAATTTACTGTAGAAAAGGCAATCCCTGGCGCAATTAAAATTTGCAACAGTAGAAAATTATTTTTTGAATAATTTACTATAGAAAAGGCAATCCCTGGCGTAATTAAAATTTGCGACAGTTGAAAATTATTTTTTGAATAATTTACTATAGAAAAGGCAATCCCTGGCGTAATTAAAATTTGCGACAGTTGAAAATTATTTTTTGAATAATTTACTATAGAAAAGGCAATCCCTGGCGTAATTAAAATTTGCGACAATAAAAAATTATTTTTTGAATAATTTACTATAGAAAAGGCAATCCTTGGCGCAATTAAAATTTGCGACAGTAAAAAATTATTTTTTGAATAATTTACTATAGAAAAGGCAATCCCTGGCGTAATTAAAATTTGCGACAGTAGAAAATAATTTTTTAAATAATTTACTATAGAAAAGGCAATCCCTGGCGCACTTAAAATTTGCGACAGTGTAAAATTATTTTTTGAATAATTTACTATTGAAAAGGCAATCCCTGGCGTAATTAAAATTTGCGACAGTAGAAAATTATTTTTTGAATAATTTACTATAGAAAAGGCAATCCCTGGCGGATTTGAAATTTGCGACAGTAAAAAATTATTTTTTGAATAATTTACTATAGAAAAGGCAATCCCTGGCGTATTTAAAATTTGCGACAGCAAAAAATTAATTTGTGAGAAATTTACTATAGAAAAGGCAATCCCTGGGATATTTAAAATTTGCGACAGTAAAAAATTATTTTTTGAATAATTTACTATAGAAAAGGCAATCCCTGGCGTTTTTAAAATTTGCGACAGTAAAAAATTATTTTTTGAATAATTTACTATAGAAAAGGCAATCCCTGGCGTAATTAAAATTTGCGACAGTAAAAAATTATTTTTTGAATAATTTACTATAGAAAAGTCAATCCCTGGCGCACTTAAAATTTGCGACAGTAAAAAATTATTTTTTGAATAATTTACTATAGAAAAGGCAATACCTGGTGTAATTAAAATTTGCGACAGTAAAAAATTATTTTTTGAATAATTAACTATAGAAAAGGCAATCCCTGGCCCAATTAAAATTTGCGACAGTAAAAAATTATTTTTTGAATAATTTACTATAGAAAAGGCAATCCCTGGCGTAATTAAAATTTGCGACAGTTGAAAATTATTTTTTGAATAATTTACTATAGAAAAGGCAATCCCTGGCGTAATTAAAATTTGCGACAGTAGAAAATTATTTTTTGAATAATTTACTATAGAAAAGGCAATCCCTGGCGTCATTAAAATTTGCGACAGTTGAAAATTATTTTTTGAATAATTTACTATAGAAAAGGCAATCCCTGGCGTAATTAAAATTTGCGACAGTAAAAAATTATTTTTTGAATAATTTACTATAGAAAAGGCAATCCCTGGCGTAATTAAAATTTGCGACAGTAAGAAATTATTTTTTGAATAATTTACAATAGAAAAGGCAATCCCTGGCGTAATTAAAATTTGCGACAGTAAAAAACTATTTTTTGAATAATTTACTATAGAAAAGGCAATCCCTGGAGTAATTAAAATTTGCGACAGTAAAAAATTATTTTTTGAATAATTTACTATAGAAAAGGCAATCCCTGGCGTATTTAAAATTTGCGACAGTAAAAAATTATTTTTTGAATAATTTACTATAGAAAAGGCAATCCCTGGCGTAATTAAAATTTGCGACAGTAAAAAATTATTTTTTGAATAATTTACTATAGAAAAGGCAATCCCTGGCGCACTTAAAATTTGCGACAGTAAAAAATTATTTTTTGAATAATTTACTATAGAAAAGGCAATCCCTGGCGTAGTTAAAATTTGCGACAGTAAAAAATTATTTTTTGAATAATTTACTATAGAAAAGACAATCCCTGGCGCAATTAAAATTTGCGACAGTAAAAAATTATTTTTTGAATAATTTACTATAGAAAAGGCAATCCCTGGCATAATTTAAATAATTTGTGACAGTTGAAAATTATTTTTTGAATAATTTACTATAGAAAAGGCAATCCCTGTCGTAATTAAAATTTGCGACAGTAAGAAATTATTTTTTGAATAATTTACTATAAAAAAGGCAATCCCTGGCGTAGTTAAAATTTGCGACAGTAAGAAATTATTTTTTGAATAATTTACTATAGAAGAGGCAATCCCTGGCGTAATTAAAATTTGCGACAGTAAAAAATTATTTTTTGAATAATTTACTATAGAAAAGGCAATCCCTGGAGTAATTAAAATTTGCGACAGTAAAAAATTATTTTTTGAATAATTTACTATAGAAAAGGCAATCCCTGGCGTAATTAAAATTTGCGACAGTTGAAAATTATTTTTTGAATAATTTACTATAGAAAAGGCAATCCCTGGCGAAATTAAAATTTGCGACAGTAAGAAATTAATTTTTGAATAATTTACTATAGAAAAGGCAATCCCTGGCGCACTTAAAATTTGCGACAGTATAAAATTATTTTTTGAATAATTTACTATAGAAAAGGCAATCCCTGGCGCAATTAAAATTTGCGACAGTTGAAAATTATTTTTTGAATAATTTACTATAGAAAAGGCAATCCCTGGCGCACTTAAAATTTGCGACAGTATAAAATTATTTTTTGAATAATTTACTATAGAAAAGGCAATCCCTGGCGTAATTAAAATTTGCGACAGTAGAAAATTATTTTTTGAATAATTTACTATAGAAAAGGCAATCCCTGGCGCACTTAAAATTTGTGACAGTATAAAATTATTTTTTGAATAATTTACTATAGAAAAGGCAATCCCTGGCGTAATTAAAATTTGCGACAGTAGAAAATTATTTTTTGAATAATTTACTATAGAAAAGGCAATCCCTGGCGGATTTGAAATTTGCGACAGTAAAAAATTATTTTTTGAATAATTTACTATAGAAAAGGCAATCCCTGGCGTATTTAAAATTTGCGACAGTAAAAAATTAATTTGTGAGAAATTTACTATAGAAAAGGCAATCCCTGGGATATTTAAAATTTGCGACAGTAAAAAATTATTTTTTGAATAATTTACTATAGAGAAGGCAATCCCTGGCGTATTTAAAATTTGCGACAGTAAAAAATTATTTTTTGAATAATTTACTATAGAAAAGGCAATCCCTGGCGTAATTAAAATTTGCGACAGTAAAAAATTATTTTTTGAATAATTTACTATAGAAAAGGCAATCCCTGGCGCACTTAAAATTTGCGACAGTAAAAAATTATTTTTTGAATAATTTACAATAGAAAAGGCAATCCCTGGCGTAATTAAAATTTGCGACAGTAAAAAAATTTTTTTTGAATAATTTACTATAGAAAAGGCAATCCCTGGCGCAATTAAAATTTGCGACAGTAAAAAATTATTTTTTGAATAATTTACTATAGAAAAGGCAATCCCTGGTGTAATTAAAATTTCCGACAGTTGAAAATTATTTTTTGAATAATTTACTATAGAAAAGGCAATCCCTGGCGCACTTAAAATTTGCGACAGTATAAAATTATTTTTTGAATAATTTACTATAGAAAAGGCAATCCCTGGCGTAATTAAAATTTGCGACAGTTGAAAATTATTTTTTGAATAATTTACTATAGAAAAGGCAATCCCTGGCGTAATTAAAATTTGCGACAGTAAAAAATTATTTTTTGAATAATTTACTATAGAAAAGGCAATCCCTGACGTAATTAAAATTTGCGACAGTAAAAAATTATTTTTTGCATAATTTACTATAGAAAAGGCAATCCCTGGCGTAATTAAAATTTGCGACAGTAGAAAATTATTTTTTGAATAATTTACTATAGAAAAGGCAATCCCTGGCGTAATTAAAATTTGCGACAGTTGAAAATTATTTTTTGAATAATTTACTATAGAAAAGTCAATCCCTGGCGTAATTAAAATTTGCGACAGTAAAAAATTATTTTTTGAATAATTTACTATAGAAAAGGCAATCCCTGGCGTAATTAAAATTTGCGACAGTTGAAAATTATTTTTTGAATAATTTACTATAGAAAAGGCAATCCCTGGCGCACTTAAAATTTGCGACAGTAAAAAATTATTTTTTGAATAATTTACTATAGAAAAGGCAATCCCTGGCGTAATTAAAATTTGCGACAGTATAAAATTATTTTTTGAATAATTTACTATAGAAAAGGCAATCCCTGGCGTAATTAAAATTTGCGACAGTTGAAAATTATTTTTTGAATAATTTACTATAGAAAAGGCAATCCCTGGCGTAATTAAAAATTGCGACAGTAGAAAATTATTTTTTGAATAATTTACTATAGAAAAGGCAATCCCTGGCGTATATAAAATTTGCGACAGTTGAAAATTATTTTTTGAATAATTTACTATAGAAAAGGCAATCCCTGGCGCAATTAAAATTTGCGACAGTAGAAAATTATTTTTTGAATAATTTACTATAGAAAAGGCAAGCCCTGGCGTAATTAAAATTTGCGACAGTAAAAAATTATTTTTTGAATAATTTACTATAGAAAAGGCAATCCCTGGCGTAATTAAAATTTGCGACAGTTGAAAATTATTTTTTGAATAATTTACTATAGAAAAGGCAATCCCTAGCGCACTTAAAATTTGCGACAGTATAAAATTATTTTTTGAATAATTTACTATAGAAAAGGCAATCCCTGGCGTAATTAAAATTTGCGACAGTTGAAAATTATTTTTTGAATAATTTACTGTAGAAAAGGCAATCCCTGGCGTAATTAAAAATTGCGACAGTAGAAAATTATTTTTTGAATAATTTACTATAGAAAAGGCAATCCCTGGCGTATATAAAATTTGCGATAGTTGAAAATTATTTTTTGAATAATTTACTATAGAAAAGGCAATCCCTGGCGTAGTTAAAATTTGCGACAGTAGAAAATTATTTTTTGAATAATTTACTATAGAAAAGGCAATCCCTGGCGTATATAAAATTTGCGACAGTTGAAAATTATTTTTTGAATAATTTACTATAGAAAAGGCAATCCCTGGCGTAGTTAAAATTTGCGACAGTAAAAAATTATTTTTTGAATAATTTACTATAGAAAAGGCAATCCCTGGCGTAATTAAAATTTGCGACAGTAAAAAATTATTTTTTGAATAATTTACTATAGAAAAGGCAATCCCTGGCGTAATTAAAATTTGCGACAGTAGAAAATTATTTTTTGAATAATTTACTATAGAAAAGGCAATCCCTGGCGTAATTAAAATTTGCGACAGTTGAAAATTATTTTTTGAATAATTTACTATAGAAAAGTCAATCCCTGGCGTAATTAAAATTTGCGACAGTAAAAAATTATTTTTTGAATAATTTACTATAGAAAAGGCAATCCCTGGCGTAATTAAAATTTGCGACAGTTGAAAATTATTTTTTGAATAATTTACTATAGAAAAGGCAATCCCTGGCGCACTTAAAATTTGCGACAGTAAAAAATTATTTTTTGAATAATTTACTATAGAAAAGGCAATCCCTGGCGTAATTAAAATTTGCGACAGTATAAAATTATTTTTTGAATAATTTACTATAGAAAAGGCAATCCCTGGCGTAATTAAAATTTGCGACAGTTGAAAATTATTTTTTGAATAATTTACTATAGAAAAGGCAATCCCTGGCGTAATTAAAAATTGCGACAGTAGAAAATTATTTTTTGAATAATTTACTATAGAAAAGGCAATCCCTGGCGTATATAAAATTTGCGACAGTTGAAAATTATTTTTTGAATAATTTACTATAGAAAAGGCAAACCCTGGCGCAATTAAAATTTGCGACAGTAGAAAATTATTTTTTGAATAATTTACTATAGAAAAGGCAAGCCCTGGCGTAATTAAAATTTGCGACAGTAAAAAATTATTTTTTGAATAATTTACTATAGAAAAGGCAATCCCTGGCGTAATTAAAATTTGCGACAGTTGAAAATTATTTTTTGAATAATTTACTATAGAAAAGGCAATCCCTAGCGCACTTAAAATTTGCGACAGTATAAAATTATTTTTTGAATAATTTACTATAGAAAAGGCAATCCCTGGCGTAATTAAAATTTGCGACAGTTGAAAATTATTTTTTGAATAATTTACTGTAGAAAAGGCAATCCCTGGCGTAATTAAAAATTGCGACAGTAGAAAATTATTTTTTGAATAATTTACTATAGAAAAGGCAATCCCTGGCGTATATAAAATTTGCGACAGTTGAAAATTATTTTTTGAATAATTTACTATAGAAAAGGCAATCCCTGGCGTAGTTAAAATTTGCGACAGTTAAAAATTATTTTTTGAATAATTTACTATAGAAAAGGCAATCCCTGGCGTAATTAAAATTTGCGACAGTAGAAAATTATTTTTTGAATAATTTACTATAGAAAAGGCAATCCCTGGCGTATTTAAAATTTGCGACAGTAAAAAATTAATATTTTGAAAAATTTACTATAGAAAAGGCAATCCCTGGCGTAATTAAAATTTGCGAAAGTATAAAATTATTTTTTGAATAATTTACTATAGAAAAGGCAATCCCTGGCGTAATTAAAATTTGCGACAGTATAAAATTATTTTTTGAATAATTTACTATAGAAAAGGCAATCCCTGGCGTAATTAAAATTTGCGACAGTTAAAAATTATTTTTTGAATAATTTACTATAGAAAAGGCAATCCCTGGCGTAATTAAAATTTGCGACAGTTGAAAATTATTTTTTGAATAATTTACTATAGAAAAGGCAATCCCTGGCGTAATTAAAATTTGCGACAGTAAAAAATTATTTTTTGAATAATTTACTATAGAAAAGGCAATCCCTGGCGCAATTAAAATTTTCGACAGTAAAAAATTATTTTTTGAATAATTTACTATAGAAAAGGCAATCCCTGGCGTAATTAAAATTTGCGACAGTAGAAAATTATTTTTTGAATAATTTACTATAGAAAAGGCAATCCCTGGCGCACTTAAAATTTGCGACAGTATAAAATTATTTTTTGAATAATTTACTATAGAAAAGGCAATCCCTGGCGTAATTAAAATTTGCGACAGTTGAAAATTATTTTTTGAATAATTTACTATAGAAAAGGCAATCCCTGGCGCAATTAAAATTTGCGACAGTAAAAAATTATTTTTTGAATAATTTACTATAGAAAAGGCAATCCCTGGCGCAATTAAAATTTGCGACAGTAAAAAATTATTTTTTGCAAAATTTACTATAGAAAAGGCAATCCCTGGCGCACTTAAAATTTGCGACAGTTTAAAATTATTTTTTGAATAATTTACTATAGAAAAGGCAATCCCTGGCGCAATTAAAATTTGCGACAGTAAAAAATTATTTTTTGCAAAATTTACTATAGAAAAGGCAATACCTGGCGCACTTAAACTTTGCGACAGTATAAAATTATTATTTGAATAATTTACTATAGAAAAGGCAATCCCTGGCGTAATTAAAATTTGCGACAGTAAAAAATTATTTTTTGAATAATTTACTATAGAAAAGGCAATCCCTGGCGTAATTAAAATTTGAGATAGTATAAAGTTATTTTTTGAATACTTTACTATAGAAAAGGCAATCCCTGGCGCACTTAAAATTTGCGACAGTTGAAAATTATTTTTTGAATAATTTACTATAGAAAAGGCAATCCCTGGCGTAATTAAAATTTGCGACAGTAAAAAATTATTTTTTGTATAATTCACTATAGAAAAGGCAATCCCTGGCGCAATTAAAATTTGCGACAGTAAAAAATTATTTTTTGAATAATTTACTATAGAAAAGGCAATCCCTGGGCTATTTAAAATTTGCGACAGTAAAAAATTATTTTTTGAATAATTATAATAATTTTAATTACGCCAGGAATTGCCTTTTCTATAGTAAATTATTCAAAAAATAATTTTTTACTGTCGCAAATTTTAATTACGCCAGGGATTGCCTTTTCTATAGTAAATTATTCAAAAAATAATTTTTTACTGTCGCAAATTTTAATTACGCCAGGGATTGCCTTTTCTATAGTAAATTATTCAAAAAATAATTTTCAACTGTCGCAAATTTTTAATTGCGCCAGGGATTGCCTTTTCTATAGTAAATTATTCAAAAAATAATTTTTTACTGTCGCAAATATCAAATCCGCTAGGGATTGCCTTTTCTATAGTAAATTATTCAAAAAATAATTTTCAACTGTCGCAAATTTTAAGTATCCCAGGGATTGCCTATTCTATAGTAAATTTCTCACAAATTAATTTCTTACTGTCGCAAATTTTAAATACGCCAGGGATTGCCTTTTCTATAGTAAATTATTCAAAAAATAATTTTTTACTGTCGCAAATTTTAAATATCCCAGGGATTGCCTTTTCTATAGTAAATTTCTCACAAATTAATTTCTTACTGTCGCAAATTTTAAATACGCCAGGGATTGCCTTTTCTATAGTAAATTATTCAAAAAATAATTTTCAACTGTCGCAAATTTTAATTACGCCAGGGATTGCCTTTTCTATAGTAAATTATTCAAAAAATAATTTTCTACTGTCGCAAATTTTAAATACGCCAGGGATTGCCTTTTCTATAGTAAATTATTCAAAAAATAATTTTTTACTGTCGCAAATTTTAAATATCCCAGGGATTGCCTATTCTATAGTAAATTATTCAAAAAATAATTTTTTACTGTCGCAAATTTTAATTGCGACAGGGATTGCCTTTTCTATAGTAAATTATTCAAAAAATAATTTTTTACTGTCGCAAATTTTAATTACGCCAGGGATTGCCTTTTCTATAGTAAATTATTCAAAAAATAATTTTCAACTGTCGCAAATTTTAATTACGCCAGGGATTGCCTTTTCTATAGTAAATTATTCAAAAAATAATTTTTTACTGTCGCAAATTTTAATTACGCCAGGGATTGCCTTTTCTATAGTAAATTATTCAAAAAATAATTTTCAACTGTCGCAAATTTTAATTGCGCCAGGGATTGCCTTTTCTATAGTAAATTATTCAAAAAATAATTTGTGAGAAATTTACTATAGAAAAGGCAATCCCTGGGATATTTATAATTTGCGACAGTAAAAATTATTTTTTGAATAATTTACTATAGAAAAGGCAATCCCTGGCGTATTTAAAATTTGCGACAGTAAGAAATTAATTTGTGAGAAATTTACTATAGAAAAGGCAATCCCTGGGATATTTAAAATTTGCAACAGTTGAAAATTATTTTTTGAATAATTTACTATAGAAAAGGCAATCCCTGGCGTAATTAAAATTTGCGACAGTAGAAAATTATTTTTTGAATAATTTACTATAGAAAAGGCAATCCCTGGCGTAATTAAAATTTGCGACAGTATAAAATTATTTTTTGAATAATTTACTATAGAAAAGGCAATCACTGGCGTAATTAAAATTTGCGACAGTATAAAATTATTTTTTGAATAATTTACTATAGAAAAAGCAATCCCTGGCGTAATTAAAATTTGCGACAGTAAAAAATTATTTTTGGAATAATTTACTATAGAAAAGGCAATCCCTGGCGCACTTAAAATTTGCGAGAGTAAAAAATTATTTTTTGAATAATTTACTATAGAAAAGGCAATCCCTGGCGCACTTAAAATTTGCGACAGTAAAAAATTATTTTTTGAATAATTTACTATAGAAAAGGCTATCCCTGGCGTAATTAAAATTTGGGACAGTAGAAAATTATTTTTTGAATAATTTA
>CAWVNZ010001240.1:0-108385 GCA_963930735.1 Dioctria linearis
CCTCATGCCCGGTGGAAAAATCAATATGGTAGGAGGTGTACACCTGAAGTGATGTGCAAATCAATTCTTCACGATACATCTGGCCAGGTGATGGCTATGGCTACCAGCTGATACCGCAAATCGAAAGTCTCACTGAGTTACGTAACACCGTTGAAAGTATGCAAGTGCATTTTACAGTAAACAACAAAAAGATGTTAATCGCCATGCTCATAAGCCACATTAACGCTCGTTAAGAAGTCATTTATCACCTGTATGAACCCAAGACGAGGACGAGCGTGCCCCATTCATTGGCCCCAAAGATTTGCAGAAATTTCGAGCGCATGCAAAGTGCACGGGAAAAATGCAATATGCCGCCGCTCCAAGTTAGTTGTGTCTGTACGTATGTACGGTAAGTATCTCCCACAGACTATGGGACTGGTGGAGTGCATCGGCATTTACCATGAGCTACATATCTATAGACTCCAGTGGAAAAGAAAGGTCTCTCATGGCGGGGGAAAATAGGTGCCGTGAGTGTCATGCCGCCAAGAAACCTGCGTGTGTCTGCTCACGTTCTGGATGGTTTGCCAATGTGCTGATTTATGTCCTGCAAATTCGTGATTTATATGCTACTAGTTTTCACCTCTGAACCAGTTACCGCAGTTCGCCTAAGAGAAAAGTGGAAAATTTACTCTAGGACTCGAGGAAAATTCCGGGAAAGACACATCTGATGTGTGTGTCGCATAACAAAACTGGCGTCAGCCCAGCACGTTTGTCACCTTCAACGAGGTGTTACTCACTCATTCTCTAATTTTCTTAAGTACCTGATTTCCTCCACCTTGCATGGCTCATTCAACCGTGCAGTCTTTATCGAGTCGATCAGGTGCGAGAAGTGTGTAGAAATCGATGTTGTTGTCAATGCTGTACCGCCGATTTTTCTGCGAAAAAAAAAAAAATAATAATAAGAACGTGAGGAATCATCGTGTCGACTATAATTTAGCGCCATGATTATCTGATCGCGAATATTACCGAACATGATAAGAAAAAACTGATAAGGATGTCTTATGTGCATCAATTAATTGAGGTAATATCTGCATACATCTCCTATGTAAGGAAGCCTGTAAAAGTATGTTTGGCATCTCGAAAGGTGACCAGTTATGTCTCCATGTTACGTTTCATGGATGCATATTTATGTGCATAAAATGAAATGTGGCGATGTGGTGACATTATCAGAATCATGTAAGTTTGTAGATATTTTCCCTGGCTTTTTCACAGCATATGTAGTAGATTGATTCAATTTGATACAAAGTTTTAAGAGAAAAAGGAAGAAACAAGAGAGATTGTTCTTGATAGAATAATTACAAGAACTCTAGGTGGTGGTTGATTCATCGATATCAATATATGTATTATCATAGATGGCATAAGAACTAGATGTCGCATGGCGTACAAGAGCAGAGTATACAGATTGTGAAATGGGTAGTGCATTATGGAATAGACCATAAGATGTTTTAGAGCGTGTCGAAAGCAAATTTTTTTATACTTGCAGTTTTGTATACATTTTGATCGACTTCCACAGCACTTCAGATACGAAAAAGTATGAATCACTCTAGGTATAACATCATTTCAAATGTTGTGGTCCATTCCGGAATGGACCACCCACCCATATATATTTTGTATACTTTTTTGGTACTGCATGCGACATCTAGCTCTTGTGGCATCTATGGTATTATGTAAACGTGGCTTCGAAAATAGGCATGTCATGGCAAAGAAAGGCATAAAATATAATTACAATTTAAATAGTACCGAGCAAATGTCAACAATGCTTTTTGGTACTTAATTCAATTGAATAAATAGCATAATTTTGCTCTGTGTGCCGTATGTTAACTTTTGTCTAATGCATATTTGATCTTACGGACAGTCCATTTATAGTACAAAGTTGTGAAAATGCGATTCTTCTCTTTGCAAAAAGTTTTCCTACAATTTCTCAATAATTTCTTCACCGTTTTTGACTGCTTTGACTTCTTCACTTAAATTTTCCGGAAATATAAGCACCCTCTTCTTTATATTTTTGAAAACATCAGTACACTTTGATGCAGCTTAGCTTCTTTAACTTTCTTAAGTCTCTTTCTAGCCACTGAAAAGCTTCCCACTGAAACTAAGCCTCTGTAAGGCGAATCTAAGTCAGCTGAACAAATCCCTCGGAAAATCTGGTGGACATGTTTGTAGAGCCTGGATTTGATGAACGAAGCAAATCAACTTCGAGATCAGGCAAGCTCATACCCTACACTTGACGCCTGGATGACCCTGAAAGTTTCTGAAGAATTGACTGAATATACGTCACCATAGAATGCTTTTTGTAAGCTTGAAGGTAGCAAATACAACACACTTTCTTACCTATACCCAACACCATATTCAGAATGTTCCTGCTATTAACTAAATCCACAATGTATCTCTGCTTTTTTGTATGGTTCGCAAGCGCCACACTCACACTTCATTGTACTTTTTTAATACAAAACTATTTTTATCACTACACTTGTTTAAACCGCACGGGTAAATCTTTATTTTTTTTTTTTAAAAATGAGATAAGCGAAAAACTGCATGATAATGTTTCCAACTACTTAATTTTAAACATTTCGATCGCTTTACTTTGAACTGATCTTACTCGTTCGGGTAAAACATGCAAACTGCGAATTACTGAATTGATAAATTACTCAATACGAAAATGTGTACTGTCGCAAATCCAATATCCCAGGTTTAAGACCTATACGCTAGGTAAATTGAAATCTGCGGGAATTAAAACTTGATCTACCAATGACATTATAAAGTAAATTGTATTTTTATATATTAACCTTCAAGGGAGAAATTTATGGAAATGTATTCTCTTCTGGGGCCGGATTCACTAACTCGGAGAGTTTGGGAGTTTGGGAGATGAGAATTTTCGTTTTCCCCCGGTTAAAACTCCCTAACTCTCCATTCGAGATTCTCTAACATATTTGAGGAGTTAAAGAAAACGTGAGAAGTATCGAAATATTGAAAGATGGATAACTCTTTGTGGGAGGGTCGTAGAACATTGCGGTTTTCTTCTACGCATTTAGGGTCTGGAGTACAAAAATATAGGTGAACAATTTATTAGGGAGGGGCTTTTGGGGATGGGGGGTCGCACAACCCCCCATTGTTGGTTTGTCCAAAATACGTCATGTTTGGTATCAAATTAAAGAGGGAGAAACGGGTAATCGAGTGGCGTAGTTTTTTTTCTGATCATTTTACCTTCATAACTGTCTTTTTACCGCCGAAAGACGGATTTTTTGCACGCGGGTCATATACACCCCAGTTCCTATATTTTGCATATATTTCTTCCGTTCTTTGTTTCACATCCATTAGTACTCTGTTGTGAACATTTTTCTCATAGAAAGTGAATTTCCATGACTTAACAGTTCTTCATAATGATGAGTTGAGTTTTTGTACCCGAAAACGGTCATTTTTTCATCTTAAGAAGGACTGATTCACTTCTTTTGCAGTTATCTCCAAAACTATTTACCGGAGTTAAAAACTAATTACATATCTAATTAGAGGCAAAATGTAGATGCGATTTCATCCTACATACAAGCTTTAACGTGCATATTTAAAATTTTTATAGCATCTCTTCTGAAGACGACCAAATTGACCACATTCGCGTGAATTACAATTTTTATCGGGTACCTTGAGACACAAAAATCCTTATTTCTCTGTAAGTATTGCAAGGATATCCATAATTTGTTTTTGTAAACATATCGAGGATATGCAGTAAATCCATTAATCAATTTGAAAATCTTAGGTACATTGGTACCTTCACAAAGGACAATAAAAACAGCCAATACTGTCAGTTGAGAAATATTTTTCTTACTTCTCCACACCTAACACAGCCGAGAGTTGTGCCGAGTTGAATAGAGAGTTTGGTAAATCTCAGTACAAATTCCACTAGTTAAAGAATTCCGAGTGAAGAGTTAAGTGGTAAAAGAACTCTCATCTCCACAACTCCACAACTCTCCGAGTTAGTGAATCCGGCTCCTGATCGGTGAATTGAAAACCAAACCAAACCAGGTCAGTAGCTAGAACCAAATTAAAGGTAGGTCATCAGAAATTTGAAGTATGGCGCAAATTATCGGTGCATTTGGGATACATCTGTTCAGGTGAAGGGACATCTTTTTGAAAAAGTAAGCTTCTAGAACCCTCATCTTATTACATTTTGGTATACGTGAATTGAAACAGGTATCTACAATTAAAAGAAACAAGAAACACACCATGGTAAAAATATTCAATGTAATTGCAGTCTTCGATTAACCATATTGTGAAATTGTCGTAGAACTTTGTCAATATCTTTTTTGTCTATTCTTTTCCATTAAATGCAAGAAACACCAAACCTGCCATTATCTCGTGAACCACTGACATTCTTTGAGGCTTATTGATAGCAGTTAAGGTGAAATCCCAATAGACGCGGCAGGCGCCGCGTCGCTTTGACAGTTCAATAGAATAAACGTTTTTAAGTTCGGGTTAGCTAAATGGCTTCCGGATTCGACGCGAAACTAGAGCACTGTTCTACTTTTAACGAGTGGCAGACGCTTTGACAGTTGATTTTAAACTGTTTATATGCTTGGTAAGTTGCAAATGCAAGAACTGCCACATCAAATAACTCTGATATATCACTTTTAATTAATAATTCAAGTTTTCTATAACTTTTTCTTTTTATATATAAATCTTAAGAGTACCAACGCCACTCGTCCATTTGGTCTTGCTCAAATCCTAAAAGCGTCTGCCGCTGAGAACTGTCAAAGCGACGCGACGCCTGTCGCGTTCATAGGGTTTTCACCTTTAGTGTGGAAAAGTTAGATTCGCACGAAGCAATACTAAATCCGATTAATACGACTGGTACAAATAGTTCATACGTATCTCTGAAGGATTCCATTTGTCTGTATAGAACTTCTAATATTTTTTCGGTCTGATCTCCTCAATCATTCAACTCAATAGTAGCCTCTTCTTTGGAAGGAATTTTAATACCTGAAAAATAATTGCAAATACGGATTTGTGTTTTGCTCATTAATTTTCGCACAATAATTATACATTTAAATGTTGAATAGACTTAAACTTTGTCCACCTCGTCAAGACCCAAAATTGAATCTTGTAGATCCTCATTATCTTCAAATCTTCTGTTCATCTCAGCTGTTGTTATGTCTACATTTTCAATATTCTGCTTTAAATGCCGGAGCTTAAAGTGTGTTTTGACCACACAGGATTTAATCCTCCAGATGTCTCGCCATTACTTGTCTCTTCTGTTCTGGGAACTATTTTGAGATTCTTTTAACAGTATGGCATTCTCAGCTTCTTCCAAAATTGTCTCATACACTTCTGAGCTCAATTTCTTCTTGGACATATTTTATTATCGATATGACATCCTTCAATCCCGTGATTCGACCTTGTAAAGCTTGTAAAGCCGCATAAGCCGGTTGCAGAACACAGCATATTTCTTCTTCTACTATCTTTGCCAGTCGAATTTCGTTGTTTACCATAACGCCTTTCATGTCAATACTTTTGCAATATCATCACCAGTGAATTTGCCATTTTCCATTTAATCTGGAGTCTTGAAAATTAGAGAATATTTTTCATACACGACCCTTGTAACAGATAAATGTCCTCACAAGTCGCCCAATCGTCGTATCTTCATGCATGGCAGGAAGACGTGGGAGATAAGCAACCCAAACATGGCCGAGTAGTGACAAGTAGCTGACTTGTCAGTGTTGCCGATCATACAGACTCGCCGCGATGACTTTTATGACATCGCCGTAGAATACGGAATAAGTTGGCTATTTTTAGTGTAAGGCATTGTAATTTTAAGACAGGGCATTGCCAGAGCTGGGCAAGTACCAAAGAAAAAGTACTTAAGTACAAGTACAAATACCGAAGGCCTGAGTACTTCAGCGTAAGTACAAGTAACACATGTATTAAAAGTACTTGTAACTAAGTACTAAGTCTAAGAACTTTTTAAAGTACTTTTTTAGAATCTTGTACGTTGGCAGTAATATAATGAAGTTTATCGAAATCAGTTAATATAATATATATTAATAAATAAATACCTTCCGAAAGCTATAATATATATAGTAACCAGTGGTTACCATTTAAAGTTTTTTATAGTTTTCGGCGCTGCAGATTGAGCAAAACTTTCACCTCTCATTCTACACTCATAAAAACTATTACAGGTTCGCCCAATCACCTATTATCCTCCAATAATGCATAACAATTCTAAGGAAAATATTTACAGTAAATTTCTAAGAAAAAATTGAGGCCTTGCCTACATCAGGTCGAGGCATCGTTGATTTTATATTGGAGCGATGCATTGCTTGCTTGCCCTTGCTTATGTCCACTGATGAATATAATATGGACTGCTTACTTTTCTATTTCACGTGGGCACAATTGCTGGTGTAAAAAACAGTTCTTACGTCGGTGCCAACATTGAAAAAATCATACGCGGGAAGTTGAAAAAGTGAGCTCGAAAAGTGATTTTAATAAAACATTTAGAATTTCTTCTGCGTATCTAATGAATATAAAGTCTTTGGTAAAACAGTTTTTACCGTAGTAATATCCCTAAATGATTAATTTAAAGTCATTGCATTTCGACGAATCCACTAATTTATTTGTTGTTTTCAGTTCTCTCTCAAGTTGGTACTTGGTGCTTAGACCGAAAGTCAGCAATATAGACGTCAGCCCTCTTCCTGCAGTGTATTTCTATGGACGCAGTCAGTCCATATTATACATGTCAGTGGTTATGTCAGCAAGTCGACGCATCGTCGATTTTATATTCGAGCGAGACGTTATTGGTTTTTGTTCTATTTTCCCACTCTTATTTGTATGTTATCAACAAAAAAGCAGTTGCGCTAAAGATTGTGTTTTCTTTTGTACGACGAGTTAGATATTTGTAGGTACTTAATAGACTCAGAAATATTTAAGTAAAAATCTTGGTACTTAAGTACAAAACTAAATCTTAAGTACAAGTAAATAGACGCTAATACTTTGTTCAAGTACTAAGTAGGGGCATTTCAAAAGTATTGAGTAATAAGTCTTAAGTAACGAAAATGTACTTTAAGTAGTACTTAAGTCTTTTTTTATTTACGTATTGCCCAGCTCTGGGCATTGCTCCTCTATGCCCTCCTCTAACTACGGCCCTGAACCAAACCCAAAATTACATTTGTTAAAACAATGCACACAAATGTAGTTTTCGGAAGAGATAGGAAGGCATAAATATCTTTTAGGGGGTTTTAGGTGGAAAAAAAAATATAGATGAGCTATCTTGGTATTCCATACAAACTCTGAAAGTTTCAGCCAAATCGGAGATGATCGGGTTCCAAAGTGAATGATTTCGTGTGAAATGGCTGTATCCTCGTATCATACCGTCCCAATAAATCGAGCTCACGTATCCATTCATATTCATAATCTGAAAAAAATAAAATAAAAAAATAAATAAAAATCTAAATTTGACGATAACCCCAGTGATTTAGTTCAATAGCAATCCCATATATTTCGTGTCTTAGATTTGTGACGTAGACAGGAGTTTTCAGAAAATGATCGAAGGCTGAAACTAAGAGGTACATATATCGAAGTTAAGTTAGTTCTTAAAGACTGAAATACAAAAATGGGTGGTAAGATGGTGTAGATCTTGGTGTAGGTCGAGGAGGTAATTGGAATATATGCAATGAGAAAGCAAATTAATAAACAATAAAAAAAATCATTTTATTGACTTTTCTTTTACACCTCGATGGCTCGAATATAGAAATAATGATACAGCTGTTATCTTGCCTAAAAACGATATAATGAATTATTTCGACTTTAAACTGCCTGCTTATGAGAGTTTTTTGTTAAAAGATGAAAGGAAGGAAGATGACAGTATTAAGCTCTCTAATTCAGAAAGCGAAAATAAAATGGAACCAGTATGAAAAGCATTGCAGCTGCTGTCCTATCTAATATTATAAATACTCAATTGACATAAATTTTAAAACACATTACACTACACGTTAAATTAACACCACGAAAACCCACTTCCATCCAAGCAGCAATATCAAACCATCATGCTCAATGCCTCAATAACTCCATTAATCCTTCTTTTTCATTACCAGAAATAATTTTACAAAAAAAAAAAAACCCCTGGTAAGACAAATTTTTCGGTTTAATTTTCCGCCCTGATTCATATCTTATCGTTAAAAACACTTAACACATTGAATTCAGCTAATTAATATCTTCCTCGGTTGTTCGACTTTAAAAAAAACTTCCGTAGCAAATTTGTAATGATATAAAAGTCCTTATTCCATGATATGAGATAAGGAGTCAGTTGCAAGAAAACACTTTTCACCTAATTCTTGCCTTTAATTACAAATTAGTGCCAACCTCTCGTTTAAGGCTGCTATCAGTTAACAGCACTTAAAAATCTCTGAAATTTTAAGTAGTTTCTCGACCAGTTATTATCGATCGCTTGCGCTTCTGTAACTGCAGACAAAAATTATTTTTAATTGCACGACAGAAGTATGTAGTTGGCAAAATCAAGGGAGATGGCGGTTGATTGTGTTTCTACTTCTGCAGTGATTGTAAATGTAACAAATCTTTTGTGACGAGATTACACGCAATTAAAGGATGCTTTATCTTTAGAGGTTTTGAGGCGTAAGTGTGGTTCAGGTACTTTAACTAAATTTATATTAAAGAAAATTAATTCAAAGTGCGGTTAATTTTTCCCTAAAACATTAAATGTTTTTTGTTTCATTAATGTTTCATTCTTTTTTCCTATCAATAACGGAAATTCTAAGAAAGATCTTTGATTGAAGTGGCTTTCTTGGTGACGAAAGGCCATAGTCTTACAAATGTTTTTAAAATTGTTAGTTTGGCTGCAGGTTGCCTTAAACACTTTATGTTTAGCTTCATATCGCATGGCGCTGAAATAAACAGGGGGCACCATTTTCCTTATTAATCCAGGGTAGTGGGTCAAAAAGTGATACTTTGGAATTAAGTCTGCTTTAAAAAAATTCATTACACTTTCTAAATGTAGCGAGATTAAGTTACTCAAAGTGACTATATCTTCATTCCGAATTTCATAAGAAAAAGCTATTTCCATTATACTTAAAATAGTTTGAATACATTGCCATAAAATTATTTGATCTTTTAAGAAAATAACACCGAATAATAAAGGAAAATGAATCATTAAACACTTCAATTGGGAAACATTTTGCCCAATATTTAACTTTTCCAAGTTAATTGTAGAAGGTTGATTTGTACTTTCTAATATACCAAAATTATAAAACTTTATTCGACAATTTATTTGCTCTAAGCTTACAAATATATGTTTAATGAAAAAGGAAAAAACCCGCTTCAAAAGCAATGGTACAACACCTTCCAAAATGTCGTGCATTTGGTCCACCGAACAATCTTTAAAGATGTTAAAATATTTTAGATCATTTAAATTACAATATTTTTTATTTGTTGTCAATATTTTCTGTTTGCCTTAGCGCTACTTTGTTTATAATACTTTTATAGTTTTCTAAATTTCTCAGTTTGCTAACTACTTCTTTTGTTAAGGTGCGCGTTTCTTCTTTACATACTTCACAAATTCTGCAAAAAAAAGAAGCTTGGAAAGATGTAACGAAGCCGAAAATCATATTGGCACGTAAATTGTCAGTTACAAAAGATATAAGACAGCCTTTTAAAATTTTTCCGTCAACAATAACACCATTATTTTTGAGTGATTTTAGATCATTAAACTAACCCGGTGATGAGAAAACTTTTCCAACACTTCAAGAAATATATCTTCCGGAACTTGAAATCCGTCTTGATCCACAAAATGGCAAAATTCTTCCACAGGAAAATGAAACTCGTTACTAGCTATAAAACAACTCATAAATTACTTTGAAAAAAAACATAGTTATGTGCTGTCTTTACCTGATAAAACAAAATCGGAATATAATAGCCCGCTTTCCGATGCACCACTCACTTTTATGTATTTTTTCACGTTTGCACTTTCCAGTCTAATATAAAATGACATGTTAATATCCGAATGAACTTAAATTCTAATGCCAAAGCATATTAAAAAAAGTTGTAAGTTTTTCAAAGATTAGATTATTATGCCCAGATTTTTCTGTGTGTAGTTTAGCTGCCACTACATATCCTGATATCTTGATCACTATGTAGGTTGTAAGTTTTTTTCCAATAGCCTTACTGCATTTTTATAGTAGGCGGTATGATTGTGGTGTTCGAAGGGATGCTGAGTATATCCGGCTCCAACTTCTACATCCATTTTCGAACCATATCTAAAGGCACATATAAGAAAGTGGATTTCTAATTAACAACTACTGTAATTGAACTAAATTTTGAAGACTGTCGTCGTACCAGACAGGGTTTACTTGAAGGTGTGAGATCTTCTCCTATAAAAAGAGTAGTCATACGTTTCATGAAACGATGCCTTAGAACTGGACAACAGTGACTCCTCAAAAAAAAAAATCATGATTAGGACAATAGTAGGCATATGATTATTTTAATACAGAGTGTATGAAACTTACAGTGAATTGAACCGGTACAAAGCACCCGATCTGGTACTTAGCTAAGCTAGATGGCATGATGCAGGAGAACGATTTTTTTCCGGTAAAAATATAAATAATAATAGTGATAGAGTTAGCATAGATGGTACAAGAAGTATATATCAAATGCAGTACTAGAGCAGGGTATAAACATTTTATATGGCTGATGGTACATTCCGGATTGGACAACAACATTTGAAATGATGGATAGGTGAAATGACTCAGACTTTATCACATTTATCATGTAACGACCTGTTGCGATATCTACATATTTTCCCAAAAGATCTCTTCATAATTTTAACTTCAAAATATATTTTCTTTGTGAAATAACAGGCGCTGATAATGTATATGAAGGTGAAGAAACAAATTATTGCATTTATCAAAATAACGATTTTATTTATTTACTTTATTGTTATTATACCCTCCCTCCTACAGGGATATGATGACATCATAGGCTATACTTAGTTTGCCATTCCGTTTGTAACGCACAGAATGAATTGGACACCCACACATAATATTAAAAGTTATTTTGGTTTTTGTACATCCGTCTGTCTATCCTCACGATAACTCGAGAGCTCGTTCACTTAGAGAACTGAAATTTTGCACAGGGGCTTTAAAAAAAAGTTATTAGTCCAAAAATGGGAAAAATTGGGAAACTCCTCATAGGATTGCCATACAAAAAAAAAATCTTTATTTGTTTTTCGATTTTCTGACACTACCCAAGAACGCGTTGGCATAGGGACTTGCGAGTTGATTGCACATGGTGTTTTCTTAGAAATAGCAAATACAATTTCAAAAATGGACTAAACCATGCAACGCCTTCTTGGTGTTGCCATACAAAACTTTTGGGTTTTTACTACATATTTGGAAACTTCCCGAGTACGCGTTGATGTGGAGAGCTCCAAATTTGTACACGATGTTTTAAAAAAAATTATAAATACAGGATTAAAAATGGTCTAAATCGGGTAACCCTGTCTTGGTATTGCCAAGCAAAACTTTGGTTTTTCAGTATATATTTGAACACGGTCTGAGAGCTCGTTGGCGTAGAGTGTTGAAATTTTGTATATAATGTTTTCATAAAAATAGTAACTAAATTTCAATAATGAACTAAATCGGGCAACCCCTTCTTGATGATATTATACAGAACTTTAAATTTTAATTTCATTTTTAATTTAATCCTTTCAATGCTGTTCTACTATCTGCAATTATGTAGCCTTTTTAATTTACGTTTGTTCTTAGAAACTATTTCGCGAGCACAGAGTTCTATAGTGTGGTTCTCTGCCTAGAAAATGGTAGGTAAGGCACCCAGTGTCTTGGCAAAATTTATACTTAATAATATATAATGAATTCTGATTTTTCTTACAATTTTATTTTTATTGGCATTTACTTTTAAAAACCTTGTGCAACAATACAATACGGTTGTTTCGTATGCACGTCCAGCAATAGTTTACAAGCTCTTTGGAGTCCAATCGCTTTGGTAACGCTTCTCAATCGGAATAATGTCTTGGTGAAATCTTTCATCATATTCCTCTTAAACTGCCCTCAAGTTGGAGGAACAAGTTCTATATGTAGATGGAGGAAATGTATTTGAAGTGACATATTGCAACCAAGACTGTGATATGCTTGTAATAAAAATTGCTCCTTATACACATATTTTACAATTTTAGAAACTTGCAGAGTATAAAAGATTTCTTCAGGAAAATATATGAATCTCAATTGCCAAAAAAAGTAAGTTTGTGTTGTGGCTAATGTAACACTCAATTCAATAGTTTCGCACATTAGTGCGTATCTTGGATAACATTCTCACAAAGTTTTTGAGTCCATATCTTTGTCCTATTTTTAGTTTACTTAAAATGCTATTATCAAAATTTCTATGTTTACACAAATAACACCGTTTATGTTTCTGTCGTATTTTAGAATTAAAAATGTCAATCACCGGTAACGTAAAAGATTTTCAACATTTTTGATTAAGATATATTATGTTGATCAACAAGTCTGTTGACATTTAATAATACAACTTGATAATGTAGATAGAACTGGCTAATGTGTTCAACAAGACATGCATAATTTATGGAAATGTGTAATGTTATATGTTTTAAGAAGTGACAATTTAAGCAGATTTCTTTTTTAAGAGTGTAAGGTCAAGATTAAAAGTAGGGGATGCTAGGACACTAGGACCTTGCAGACACCGCAACCATGATCAATTGTGTCCTTCAGAGTATAAGCTTAAAATAATAATGTTCATTTAAAGTTGGACAAGCTTTTTTGAACATGAACTCACATGTGTGCATGTATAAAAAAAATATCCATAAAATCGGCACGAGTCCAGTCCATCAACAGCAATTGATTTAATTAAAAAATTTCATATATCATTCTTCCCCCTTTCTTCTTCCTTTGCTCCCATACTATCGCTAAAAGATATATTTTTTTCTATGGAATTGCTATCCTAATACGGTCCATTTCATTATAAAATTCATAGACTATAATTTCAGGCTGAATAAACGTAGCATACAATGTAACTCGACAATAACTCCACTTCCAATAGAATTTGATTGATTTATTACCACCGCTCACAATAAAAAAAAAATTTCCCTTTAACGAAAACTTGTTAAATTTGTTCCAAAAATTCTCCAAGTTCAATAAATTGAAGTCATTTGACAAAATGCGTCGTCTTCTTCCGCCGGCACTAAAAGCGACAACCACTTTGTCCTATTTTATCCTTTCAGGTCTATTGTATGGTACAGTATCCCAGTCCCGTCACCATTACTGATGAATGCTTTAGATTTCGTCAGCATCCATTTGGTCAAGCAAGTGGATAAGAGGCAAAATGGCATCTCTTCCCCAAGTCAGCCACCCATTAGCAAAACGAAAAAAAAGGGAAAATATATATTCAGGAAGTTCTATGGAATGCCAACCAGGATGTGTACACGTCCTGCGTCATTGTTTATCAATGTCCTTCTGTAGTGTCTGAACAACATGCCTATTTCTACAAATATATGTATGTATGTAGATATGTACAAACGTTGGCTTGGAAAGATATAGGTATCCATGGGGTTAAGTGACGATGTCCAGTCTGATAGTACCTCAGCTTAAATATGCCAAAGGGTCTCTGACAGAAAGGTACTTTACGAGTACGTACCCTACTACGACTATATATTCATCCACTGAGAGACAACATTCCGTTTGTCCAGAATCCAGATGATGACTTTGATGGCTCTCGTCCTGGAGAGTAGGATCAATTGTATTTGTGCATTGAATTACGTACAGGTCGATGCAATTCGATGTGTATACGTAGAATTTTCGAAATTCGGAAATTGATTTTCCAACTGCGGACTCTTGATGAGTTTCACCGAATGTGCATTTCAACAACGAGTTCTCATCCCTTCTCTGTACTACTGAGTGGACGAACAACAGGGTTCACTCTGAAAAGCTCCGAGTTTGTACCTTTGCTATTTAATACTAAATTCAAAAGGGGTTGTAGAAGGGAGATGGTAACGCAGGATGAAATCGTCATCGATGGCAATTGAAAACTATTTTGCATCGAACAACTGAAACAGGCAAATGGATGAGGTAAATAGCGAAATTTTGTAGTGGTTTTTAGACAATTGCGAAAAAAGCCCCGAATGAGTTTTTGTGCCGTAAATAATATATGTATGGACTCGATGACTCATTCAAATAACAAAACCAAATAAGCAACTTTAATCTTGGAATTTAGTGGAGGATTTTATTGCCATTGGATATTATGCAAAACAAATTTTTTTTGGGTTTATTTGCTTTTTGTTCGACGTTGTATAGTGGTTTGCGAATTGTTTAAAGGGTTCAAACAAGCATCTATAAATGGGGATGTTTTAGATATATTCTGGCTGTATGGAAATTATCCTTTTGATTGATGGTACTCTGCAGTTGCTGCTTTTATTCAGTTTTATATTGAAATTCAAAAGGTGTATGAAGTACCATCATATGTATATAGAACTATGCAAAGTATCTACTCGTAATCCTTTTATCGAAATCCATTTTTGATATACGATTGGAATGTTTTTTTTTTAATTTTCTATATATATCAAAAAGGAACATATTTGATTTTAAAATGAATATTCATTTCGATCTATCCAAACAGTTATGATATTATTTACTAAATATATATGTAGGTAGAAACAACTAAAAACGAAGGAGTAATTAAGAATATACCAAGCGTGTTTGGTAAGTAGAGATAAAGCTATAGTTAGATTTAACCTTTGTGCAGTCTTTTTCATTTTGAAACAATAGAAAGAAAGATAAAAAATGAAGAGGGAATTCACTTAGCGACCTGAAACTTTACGGTATCCTCAATGTTATGTATTAAAATGGATAATAAGTCAAATCATTTTAAAATTTTCAGGTAAAAGTAGCCTGATGTGGTGTTACTTGTCCAACAAACAGAAAAGAATGTCTAGACCAGACTTATATATTTGTTACTGCGAATGGAATGTTTTTTTGTCATTACTTTTGGTTCGTTCGAGAGGTTTGTAAGAATGTATAATAGCACATGGTATGACAAATGACTATCAATACCTTTCTTACAAACCTTTTATAAAGAGGGCTATACAGACCTATTGAATCTGTTAAAGCTGGTGAACTAAGTGTGCGCACAAACGTTAAACCAATAATACACAAAACAATCGATAATTTAATTTATTTTCAATGATGGGCCTGAAATTATATCAAATGCTGTCATCACTGTTGACACTGTTTTTCGGTTTCTATCACATCTAGAGGAAAGATATAGTGTGGAGAAATCGTTAAAGCAATCAGGTCTCAAAACGTCCGACTGAGCTGGGAACCGAAAATTTTCCTCTGAACACGAACGTATTTTCGAAAGTATTGGAGAATTTTTTATGGCAAGTAGAGAGTAAGCTAAAATTGTTTAAAATATATTTTATTTTACTCATTTTTTAGTCACGGTATGTTTGTGTTACCCCTTCTTAACGCAACATACCGAAAATCTGATCTGCTTGGTATTGTGCTTCCTAATTGCTAGTAGTTCCGATAGAGCACTATTGAGACACCTCATGTGATCATCTATTGGAGATGAAGCCTTCATAACAGATTCAGTGTAAGAGTGATACGTTCAGTAGCGTACTTAGAAGTTTTGCCACCTGGAGCGGTCCCTCATTTGTCGCCTCTTTATAAGTTAATCAAAACCAAGAGTTCTGAACATAAATAAATCAATAAAAAATTGTAGGTATATCTTTTGAAATTGTATAGGGGAATTTCGTCAGAGTTGGCCATCTGTGATTTTTTTAGTTTTGACCACTAGCGCGGAAAAACTTCTCTCAGTAACAGCGAATTTTTCGTGACATTGAAAATTTGGAGCGTGAACGCAAAGTATGTGCCGTGCACTGCACTCAGTGGTTTGAATTCCAAAAATGTTGTTTTAGCAGCAGTAAATGCGGCCAGAATGTGAGAAGCAAATAAGCATTTCATCGAGGTAAGCATTGTGAATGTATTGTGTGACTCATGCTTGAAAATAAACTAAGAGGAAATTTCAGTCCTGTAACATGTTTGGTTGTGGTGTCACGTGATGCGGCAATGGCGGTTGTCGTCAAGGTTACCAACTCTGTGTAGTTAGGGTTGGCCCACTGTAATTGTGTGCTTGGAACAAGCCCAAAAAACGTCCAGCCCCAATCCTAACGAAATCCGCCAATAAAACACCAGCTAAGGCCCGCCAAACAAAAAAAACGTAGAGAAAGCCTTTTTGGGACAATGCAAGAGTGAAGTGCATTTGTATAGTGCGTCAATATAACGAAATTTGCCGGAAATGCTACAACAAATTTGGCTTTTTATTTCATTCAAATAATTTTTCCAGGTCATTTTCAATCATTTCAGCATATTTTTTGTCGACAGGCCAACCTAGACAGCACTGAACAACCTTTCACTTTTTATTTTAAATGCCTATATTTTTTCACTTTTTACCCAATCAATCTGCAATGTTCAGGACAAGTGTTCCTTTTGAAAATGTCTAGTTCAAAGATGTACTTTGATTGACTAAATTTTTTCCTTAAACGGAAGTTATAGGCAAAAGTCAAAATGGTCTCCAACCCTGACGACACTCCTCTGCATAATAAGAAAATGTGAGCGGGTTTATAAAATTAATTTTCTTGTTTTTTTATTCTAAACTCTTGAATGACATTGTCAGAATTTAAACTTTACATTATCTGTTAGTTATTTTTTATTAAAGTATAACTAGATTTCGCAATCACCACTTATACTGTGTTCAAAGTGTTCAAAGTACAAGCTCACCACGCCGAAGTTATCAAAATTCGGCTGAGTCCAGACCGTGAAATCTCACACAAAAATAATTTTTAATTTAATTTTAATTTGGAAAAGCTCCACTCACAACGCCTTTAAAAATTTTCAATCTAAATCCGACTTCAAAAATGTACTTTCTTTAGCAGTTCTAGTTTTTACCACTAGGCGACGAATCTTTATGTGGTCAGCACCAATTCCCAATTTACGGCGCACGTGTTTTCTTTTTCTACTGATTAAGTTACAAGTTTCACCGCCGGAGTCAGCACACATTTTTGTCAAATTGAATACTTATTATAATCATCGACTTCGTTGATTTATAACATTTTTATATTATTTATTGTTTTTTGTTTTTTATATAATTTAGATAAAGAAAAAAATAGAAAAAACACGGTTAAGTTAGGTTTATGAGAAGGGTCGACTAGGCCCCTAGGACCGTGCCTCCGTCCACCCCTAAATTGCACAATCTAGTCATTAGTGCCATTAGTGCAATTGGGGTTAGATTGTCTGCTACGATCACTAACATTGTGTGCCTTTCACAACTGTATACGAGGAATTATAAAGTTATTTTTTAAGCTATTCTTTTGTACTCGTTCAAGTTTTTATGAAAAATCATATTAAATGCAATGCTTTTAATACTAACCAAAAAAAGTAATATGAATACAAAAGATGAAGTTCCAGAAAAAGACCGTTTGCTGATACCGGAAATTAGGACCTCTGGTAGTTCAGTTTGGCTGCCTATTCAACAAGTTCCACAGTAGACAGAAAGTATGACAAGCATGGATCAAAGTCGGACATATGGCAGCACGGTATCAGACAATTCTACTGAAGATGTTTTCTATTAATTAATTTTATATTAATGAACAAAATATTAACACTCTGGATTAAAATTTCTGAAATGTTTTACTACTTTTCTTTGATACATTTAGCTGTCATTAGCTGTGTTCCATTGGACTGTGTAAAGTACTCCCAAGTACTTCTGCCTACTCGGAACTACTTATGCTCTTGTCCGCGAGCAGATGAGCTGAGTAGTTTCGCAAGAATTTTCCGCTGGGTGGATTTAGATTCTATGTGGTTATTGAAATGTCAAATAGATGAAATTTGACAGAAAATGTTTATAAAGAAACACATAAAATTATTTAACTCATTGAGAACAGGAGAAATATTCAATTTATATATTATTGTTATGAAATAAATGCGGTAAGAATTTTTAATATAATAAATATCGAACAGAGACCAATTTTTAATTAATTAATTAATATTTTTCTAGGCAGTAGGTATTACTTCAGGAAAGTAGCTCGGATATAGGTCCAGTTTTTCATAATTTTTTGTTTTCGGTAGTTTTTAATGAAATTAATTTGAGTAATATATTTTATAATCCTTACTATTTTCATAAGAAACTTTCTGCAACAGAAACATAACAGAAATGTCTGTTTTACTTTTGACAACACAAACTTGCGTTCCATTCGGAAAGTGCTCGCGTGTACTTTACACAGCTATTATAAATTTGCTAAAATATTCTTTTTTTGCAGTGATATTATCCAGTTTAATTTGTCAAAGTTGTTACCAAATAATTTATTTTAATAATTTTTCTGAATTCTTTATATGAATTGTGAATAGGTTACGTCGCAGATCAAGTGTCAAAATAATTGGTAGGCATGCCATGTTACTCTGTATATTTATTATGAACAAGTCCTTTATTTTATAATTATTCCTGGAAGAATAATTTTAGCGGCAGTGCTCTTTGAGAATATATCATTCCATCCCCTGGGAAGAACCAGGCCAATATTAATGTATACAGTGATTAAATTCGCCCAAGTTTCAAGAAATATACTTCCAAAATTTTATGGCACGTATTCGATGTGTACCAACGAGATAAGAACTAAAGAATATTCAAATGAGAAAATATCACGAACCCATTTCTAACACATTGACACTGATATTGTTTGCACAGAAGCGCCGTAAAATTTGTACTGTACACCTGTACACAATTGTACAACCTATGCGAAATTTTAATCGCTTTTATTTTCATATACTCAAAAGTATTTACTGAATTTGCAAACATGAACATAAAAAAGTTAATAATTAAGAAGAAAAGATCAGTGGTAAAAAGTTTGTGAGTAATATTTGCTTCGTGCCCCTACGGTTATTTCACGGGTTTTGCTGCGTCAATGCGCCAAGCCCCCAAAACAAACCAAAGTTTGGATTTGACAGCGAAGACCAAAAATGGCGGAATGAAAATACACAAATCAGGGCAATTTTGGGTACGGTCATGTACACCGATCATTCATATAATTGCATCTCCTTTAGTTATTATCTCGTTGATGTGTACCAAGTACTACTTCTCCAAATCTCTGGCATTACTCAGGGAACAATACTTGTTCCTTTATTATTCCTTATTTATATAAATGATATTACATCGGTTAGGTTGGTTACATATGCTGACAACGTTAAAATTTTTGGAGTAATTTATAATGCCAATGACTGCAAATGTCTGCAAAATGATATTGTTAAGCTTGAAGGTTGGGCTTAGGAATATTGTCGTGATCTTAATATTGATAAAGGCAAGACTATAACATTTTCTAAAAACACTGATACAATTTACTTTAGCTACAAAATTGATAATATTTTGATTTGACGTGTTGCAGATTTTGGGGGTTATTACCTTTGATAACAAGCATCTATTCGCTCCCCATTTAAATCTACCATTAAGCTTAATATGTACTGGGTTTCATTTTTCAGGTTTGTATTGTAGATCTTTCAGGGGCAGCAATGGTTTCGTTTGGTCTTTTACCTTTCAAATTTGGATGCAATTTTACTCATGCTACAACAATTAAGTTGCTTGATTCTGTCCTGTGAAAATAGTAGTATATAGGAGTATAGTTAGAGATTATCCTTTTCACCCGCTATCTTAAGGACACCGTTTGAACTGCGTATTGTTTTATAAATTTTTAAATAGCTATACGTGCATTGTTCTGATGTAATATTTTTCAAAATTTGCATAAATGTTCCTACAAGATATCCAAGACTCCATGTTTCTTATAGAATTCCTTATCGCTCAACGGGATTCCTTTTAGGTACTAGTCAAGAGAGTACTTTGTAACATTGTATGGCGGAACTTTCATAGCGAATAGAATAAATAAATCTGTGATAAATTCTTTTAGAGTGGAGTATAGAAACAAGCATTATAGACCCTCAGAGATTTAAAAATAGTAGAGAGCTCCTTTTTGAGTAATTAGAAGCCCTAGGAAGAACAAAATGTAAAGCAAGATTGGTTTCAACATTATCAGCTTTAGTCACATATAACATTTACGTGTAAAATCTCTAAGGAAATTATTTATAATTTCGAAATACAAAATGCCTTACTGGATGCTACAATCTCTCAGCTACATAGGTAGGCATTCAATCTTGTAAAAATATTTTTCAAAATAAAACTTGTAATTTAGTCGGAACGGATTTGGAACATAGGCAACAAGAAAAGCAAACCAAATAATAAAGAATTATTAAAAATTCAAATCTACAGTTAAAGTAATATTTAAAAAATAACGTAATCGTAATTGATGATATTATAGATAATACACTGGAAAAAATCAACACTTGATCGGTGTCATCTGAACTGAAGGTAAATCCAAGCAAACTAAACTGACAACCTAAGCTAGTAAGTGGCCAAGCACAATCTATATCAAATAACTCAAAGTATGTAGATATAATATTGGATCCGAAGGTAAACTGGAAGTGGAATATTGAAGAACGCGTCAAGGAGGCCTGTATTACTTTCTTCGCATACAAACTAAGATTCGGAAAAAATGGGGTCTCAAACCCGAGATAATTCTTCTGTTGTACACGGCGACGATATGCACAAGGTTAACCTATGGTTTTAACCAAACTAAACTGGAGAAGGTGCAAAGATTAACTGACAATAAAGAGACAATAAAGATTAACTAACAAATGATCTGAGATCTATCCCAATAGACCCTCTAAATATGATGTTATACATATTTACTTTCCCCCGGATCTTCATGTAATGCACTAAGAGTGTAGGAAGTCGGTGGTCAGAAAACTAAGCCCTCTTCTGAGGGCTTCACTGAAGGAGAATTTCCAAGCCAATATCATCGACAGTTAGAGTAACACATCTCTGGCTAGTCTGTACAAAATCAGTCTATAATGGGTTTCAGTGTCAAAGGAACAAGGAAGGAAATGAATTGCATAAGGAACTGGCGAGGCTATGAGAAAGAAAATAATAGTATTGAATGCAAATTTCTAAAACCTAAGTTTGTAGTACATCCAGAGCAAGGTGAACTAAATATAACCAAAATAAGTCAAAGAAGCAACTTAATAGGATCTTCTTGACGGCAGCATAGGTTACTGAATGATGGGAAAGGACGCAGTAAAGATGTGGTTCCCTACAATTCACATAGTCATAGTTATAACGATATGAATTAATTAGAGACCCTAATTAATTTTCTTTAGAAATACCTGCACTTACAAAAGGAGACGACATCGAGCTCGAAGCATGTTTTTTTCGACAACCCTGACGAAATTTCATTTCCCAAGCACGGAGGCCAGAATGGCCTATTGTGCTGTCCTGCCAGAAGCCTTTTTATCAAAACCTTCCTGTCCTGTTAATGAAGCGCATCAGGTCTTGGTGAAGAAGGGTTTTCAGCTCATCTGCAGATAGAGGGCAGACCCTAGATTATCCATCTTGCTCCGGGCTAAGCACAAAAAAAGTGTATGGTTGTCTCACGGTCTCCTTCCAGGCAGGACAGAGACTCAGGTCTGTCAACAAGTCCCATCCTTGTCAGATGAGTGTGAAGCAATCTGTTGCCGGTGATAATGATAACAACAGTTCTACATTGTTTCTTTCCAAGCCCCATGTGATAATCCTGGGCCCATCAAGAAACAATGTTGCGCACTTGTAAGTACATAGGTTCGCCCATCTCTGCTGATGCCTCCTATGAAGATCCGTTTTGATTGAGGGAATCGAGATGGCAGCGCCTACAGCGGGTTCCGGACCGAGGAATGAGGAATTAGAGCCAGCCATAGCTAAAAAGTCAGCCCTTTCATTCCCCATGATTCCCGTGTGACCAGCAACCCACTGAAGCGACTCCTTGTTGTGGATAGACAACTTATTCACAGATGATCTCCCAGCAACTCAGATGTTGTTCCAAGCCCACTCAGAGCCATCAAGGCTGCCTTACTACTGAAAGGATAGCAATGTCTTTCCCTTAATTTTCATGTCAAGGGCTATCTTCGCTGGGATTGCAATGGCGAACACTTCAGCCTGGAAAACAGTGGTGTGTCTTCCAAGTGGTAATTCATCCCTATGTCAGGTTGAGGAAAGTGAACGCCCGCCACGGCTCCCTCGTTAGTGAGAGAGCCATCGGTAAACATTTTTAGAGCGGACCGGGGAAGGTTCGATAATGCAATTCCCTCAGTCCATGATTACATTATAGGAAAACTCATAGAGAAGCGATGCCCAAAACGAAGCTCTGGTACCATCACATCATGTGGTATGTTGGCCAGAGATGTTCCAGGTCGGCCAACACGCCAAAGAGCAATGAGAAGAGCCAGTCCAGTCTCAACTATTATTGTCTAAATCTTTGCTTTTCAGAAACTTTAAGGTTGAACTAGATCGGTTTTCATTCATTATTTGAAGGTTCTTAGCTTTAAAGCTTTTTCTACATAAGATCTCCAATATACAGGGTGATTCAGATCAAGATACCTTCCGGTATACCACGCCATTTCTTGAGGTAAGATGATCAACAAATTGTTCCACAGACCCCCCTAGAACCTTCCTTTAGGAGTTGTGGCCAGTTGATGATTTCGCAAATATTCGTGAGGATAAATGAGTATAACTTTTGAACCACGCTATAGATTTTGGTTATTGTTGGCTTACTGCATAGCCAAGAATAGTAGCTGTCGAAAAGTGTATTACTCTGTATATTTTAATTAAGCATCTTTAAATTGTTCCCAAATATTTCCAAAAAGGGGGTTGTGGAACAATTTTTTGATCAGCTTACCTCAAGGAATCGCGTGGTATACCGGAAGGTATCTTGATCAGAATCACCCTGTATGTACTTATAGTCGAACCATTTTTGAAGAACTGGACTACCGAGGTAGTCTTAGACCAACTATAGGACTTTATCCGCCGCAACACAGTTTGTCGATTGGCTGATGAATCCAGCAAGAGATGTGGTAACAGGGATATTTTTTTGTAAAACAAAAAAGAGAAAACTCTCTCGCGGTGAACCTCAGTCAAATACAAGGAAATTGAAATTTTTGGGCGGAAAGCTCGGATTTATCAGCAAAAAGCAGTTATGTCTCTTGTTTTTGCTTTTATTTATTTATTTTGTTACGAAAATGATCATCATATGGTAAAAATTTAGTTGCATTGGTTGCTTCAGTTACTACAAAGGAAACGTCACAAAAGTCACTTCAAATCATGAAGTTTTTGAATAAATTTTTTATATTTTAATTAATTTCGTTTCTGATAAATCTGATGATATTTTTCAAAATAGTATTTAGAAATTTTCACAAAACCAAAAAAATAAAATTGAGGAGTTTTTCATAGCTGGGGTAACTGAATTAATTCGCGCAACCGCTGCGCGATTAAGGAAATTTTTTAAAACTTTCCTTTAATAAAGTTTATTCCCAATTAATTAATTTTTATATCATGTCCTTGATATTAAAACGATTCAATACGGTGTGGTGAAAATCGATGGAAACTTTAAGATTCTTTTGTTTCTTGTTTTGTTGCGAATTCATGAATACCGCCAAATGGACAATCGGCCACAGCGATGACAGCCGATGTCCACTAATTGAAGAATGCTGTCAGCGAGGACTTTCAGAGGCTTCTGTTTTGACCTTTCATCGATTTCCTTTGAATGCTTCCGACGAATTCGTATAACGTTTACTCCTTTTTTAGGAATTCAATTGAATACCGACAGAGACGAAGTCAACTCATCCAGTTTTATTTTTACCATGAGTGCGGTGAAAAAAATCAGTTCTTTTTTCTTATAAATTAAAAAAAAAAAAAATCAAGAAACCTGTTGTGCGGTGTATTAATAAAATCAGAAATGTTTCCCTATATAAGCAGAAATGATTTATTTACGTCTGTAGAGCTGCTCCTCTATAAATAAATTTATTGGATGATTTTCAGATGACTAAAAATCTCTGAACTGTTGAATTTTGTTTTACGAATTATTCCCTTTTTGGATGTTGCATATGAATGTATCAAGAAGAATCAAGTTTGTCACACTTTGACCTCATTCCGTCCAGAATGTCATTTGATTTCTTATCTTTCACTGCAATAAAATCCAGTCGCCGTTCTTCGTTCACACATAAAATTCACACGTTTCTTGTGATGCAAAGTAGTTCTGCTTCGGCAACTGCAAAAACATTCGAAAATGTGGTAAGCACATATTTGCTTTAATCTATGCAAAACTATCATCAACATTTAACGGTAAAGTCGGTTAAATTTCTATTTAATTAAAATCTTTTCTTTTTCTCTTAAGTTCTTTAGTGTCGTCCTACTTCTGATAACCGCAACTGCTTCAAGTAAATAAGTATTTACTAGGTATAAGCTCTTCTGAAAATCTGAAGTACAAGCAAGAGATGACCTTCATCGTTACAGGTAGTTGTTATCTAGCAATCGGAATACCCTATAGCATAGGATGAAAGACTGCGGAGTAGTAGCAATTGGTATTCGAGTCACTCATATATATATATACATATATATATTTATGTATAATCACCTGAAACTTTGTCTCATACTTAATAGAAAACAAAACCTCTGATAGTCACCGCAAGAAGTCCAGGATTTCGTTGGAGTCTGTACCTATGTACTGTGCCATTAAGAGGAGGAATAAATCATTAACGCAATGTAATTACGTAATTAAAATATAAAATGTATTCAGCCCAGCCGCATATCCCCGATAGTGCAATAGAATTAAGTGGTTGATAGGTACCACAAGGTGCTGTGCTTGCACTTACCCTTTTCCCAGTGCCAGTCTTATTCGCCTCTTTTCCAGTCATTAGGCCACAAAGTGTTTATTAAGTTGTGCACAAGACACAAGACGATGACTGCATAGCTAGGAGAATAGGTGCGACTGGCTTAGTATAGCTGGGCCTGGACTGTTAACTGCGCTTACTCTTGGTTAACTGACTGATATTTTTCGCGAAATAACACTGATTTTTTTCCTTCGAATGAAACCATTGCCACAGTCAGAATTGCTAGCTGGCTGGCTAGCTGATTGTCTGGCTATTCAGACCCTCTTGCCATGTATTCATTTTTGCCGTTGGAGAATTCCAGTAATTCTCCTTTCTTACCCACTCGAGTAAAGGTCTTAATTTTATAACTTAATAAGTGACTGAAGAGTATTAATATAGTTTCCAGCAACGCAACACAACGGTCATTATTGGAGTACCTACACCCTTTTAGTTCGTGCTATCTAAATTACATATGCAGTCGAGCCAACTGGAAATTGAGGACTCTACCAAAAGGGCGGGATGACAAATTTTACAAATTGCTGGGATAACTTTTGATGAATATTTATTAAAACGTCAGTTTTATGTGGACGCATACATTTTGTAGCAAAAGTTTTTTAAGTCAATTTTACACGAGACAAAATATGCAGAAAATTTACCTGAGGAACAATTTCATGTTAATAATTAATAATTATTAACCATGGAAATTTAAATATTTTTGAGAACGTACAAGTAAAACTTCTTAGCCTTAAGGCTTTCATGCGAATTGAGATTGTTTTATACATTTAAGGGATTTTTGTTTTGTTGGCTGTTATTGTTCTTTCGTATGTCAGAAATTTTAATTTAACTTTAACATTATTTCATGCCGATGTAAACAAGTTTAATAATCTTTATATGTACGTTCAAACTGAATAATTGGATTAAATAAGTATTGACTACAGCTAAGATAATATATAAATAAAGTTAAATTATAATCTGATATTTATAAAAATAAATCAAAATAAATAAATTTGTTTAATTATGTTATTCTTGAGTAGTGCTATTAATGCGCCGATGGTGCCCAGGGAAAGGGAAATCATTTCATTAACGAATGATCTGGACAAGGTAAAAAATCTTTCTGCCCAGTTTACCGAAGCGTGGCAGCATTAGAGTTCTGTTGCGATCAGAAATTGTGTATACTATTAAAAAATTCCCGATGGTACTTAAGGCCGATTGACACTGCCACGATAGCCATTGCGATAACGATAGCGATAATAATAGCGATAAACTAGCGACACAATTCCATTCACACCAACACGATAGATCACATCGATAGTACCATGCATATACCTGAGCCAAATAAAGACATTTGAGCAAAATCTGAATATGGGACAAATTAGAGTCTCCCAATTGTATTGGCTAGTATCAATGGTGGACATTCTACGATTAGCTCGACTTATTTTTTCAATTTGAAAAAAATGGCTTGCTGCCCATCGTTGATATCGAATATAAATTTTTATACATATATCGATCTTGAAAGATATGGAAAAAGTAGTGACGCAGGTTTTTTAAATATTGATGAAATTTGAATGCGGTTTGTTCGAAGAATACCAAAAAATGAAACACCAAAGATTGTTGGTTAAGGATTCCCTTTAAAATTTTACTCGATGCGTACTTTCGCAGCAAAGTATGCCTGACAAGATCCTCAGAAAAATTAAAACCTACAATACTTAAATTTACACAGTCTTTGCGCAAAATAGTGAATTCTTGTCAATCCTACTGCATAACGGCCTAAGTCAACTATTAGCAAAGCCCCATACGCCCCTCATATTTTTTTACATACCGCAAATGGGAACGATATACCACTCAACATTTACAGCCCACTTAATCAAAAATGGGGGGTTTGATAAATTTTGTAGTTAATCAAAGAAGACCTGTACTTGCACTATAACTACGGTGACCATCCGTCCTGTATTTTACAGGACAGTCCTGTTTTTTAACATTCTGTCCCTTGAGATTTTTTTGTAGATACAGGACAGTACAATGTCCCTTATTTCCTAATTTGATATGCAAATGTCCTCTTTTTAGCATATACATTGAATGAACATAAATATAAAATTATCATAAAAATCCAACTGCATACTTTCCTTACATTTCCAAAAGTGAAAAATTTATTTACTGGGATATGGGAAATTTCCTACAATCTGGCAACGTTGTGAATTGTCAAGTTGAATTTGAATTGTCAATGCCATCTTATTAAAATAAAAATGTGAATGATTTTTGGTTAGTAATTTATTTATTTAAATTTAAATTTAAAATAGCATTCATTCATTTTATTAAAGAGATATGGCTCCAACAAAAAGAAAATGTAATTTCAATAATGACTTAAAAAGCGAGTTTCCATTTATTAAAACAACAAGTAGCTCCAATGAGGTGAGATGTGAAAAATGTTTTGTACATTTTTCTATAGCAAATAGTGGACGTACTGATATTAAACAGCATTTGCAAACACAAAAGCATAAAAGAGCAGATTTAGCCAAATCATCAAGTAAAGTTTTAACGATTTTTTTAAGAAGTAATACATTCAATGATAAAGAAAAGGACCTGGCTATTGTTGAAGGTACTTGGACATTTCACAGTGTTCAGCACAATTTTTCATTTAGGTCTAACGATTGCACATCAAAACTGATTAAATCGTGTTTCAATGAAAAATATTCTTGTGCTAGAACAAAATGTGAATTCATTGTTAACAATATTTTTACACCAATGTCATTAAATACAATCAAAGCACACGTTCAATGTATCACAATATATTCAGATTGTTCGAATCACAAAAATGTTAAAATTTTTCCAATATTAATTCGATAGTTTCTGCCGAATAAAGGAATTCAGATTAAGATTTTGGATGTTAAAGACCTTATTGGGGAAACTTCAGATATAATTTCAAAATATGTGCAAGATACTCTTCAAAAAAATGAAATAATTAGTAAAATGATAGCGTTTTGTGGAGACAGCACAAATTGTAATTTTGGTGGTGCAGCCAGAAAAGGTCAGAATAATATCTTTCACAAAATGCAAAACTTCATTGGCCAAAATCTGATAGGTGTAAATTGCGCTGCACATATTTTGAACAACTGCATACAAACTGCAGCAGAATGCTTACCTATTGATATTGAAATTATTATTGTCAAAATTTATTCTTTTTTTTATATTTATACAGTTAGAATTGAAAATTTCAAAGAAATATGTCAGGATGTTGAAATAGAATATAAAAAGTTATTAGGACATAGCAAAATTCGATGGTTAACATTAATGCCTGCTTTGGAAAGAATCATAAAACTATTTCAAGCTTTGAAATTATATTTTATGTCTCAACCAAAATGTCCGACAATATTACGAATTTTTTTTTATGAATCCTTGTGCTGAATTATGGTTATCTTTTGCATATAGCCAAGCTTCAACATTTCATAAAGCTATTCTTAATGTACATAGAATCACAAAATATTTCAATGCCTGAGGCTTCAACTATTTTAAAAGATTTAAAATTTAAATTGGTCGAACGGAAAAAGGAACTGATTTTACCCTTTACCGTCAAAAATATTATACTTCAATTGCAGAAAAGTAATGATTTTGATGAAACAATAACCAAAGAACATGTAACAAATTTTTACCAGACATGCGATGATTATCTAAATCAGTGGGATAAAGCTTTTAGAGATTTTCGACTGGATATTGTTACGAAATATGTTATCTTGGGACAAGATCGAAAAAAACTTTTTCCTATCTAAATGAATTTAGAAATGATTTAAAAATAAATAATGAAGATTTATTTGATGAAGTGAGCTGCGTGAAAATTTTTGCAAATAATGAAAAAATAGAAGATTGGAGGGTAAAAAATATATCAGTAGATGAAAGATGGATTGAAATATTCAATCACTTTAAGACAAATATGATTGCATATAATAATATTGTGATACTTGTTGAATTTTTTCTATGTCTACCAGCTTCAAATGCTGCTACGGAGAGAGTGTTTTCAATAATGAATAATATTTGGAGCACCGAAAAATCGCAATTAAAAGTAAATACTTTAAGATCATTATTAATTACAAAATGCAATTTTAAAATGAATTGTTCAGAATTTAAAGGATTTTTAATTAACAATCCAGATGCTTTAAAAAAAATCCATTCTGTGGAAAAATATCAAACTTCATGACTAAATTTAACATTTATGTAGTTTTTTTCTATTTTTTTTTGTTAGCTTTAGTCAAGAAGACTATTTATAAAACCAAATTTATTAGTTTAAATTATAATATTATAAAAACTTTTTATTTAACTTTGTATTCTAGTCAAGAAGTCTTGTTATTGTTTTTACTTCATTTTATAATACCTAATAATATAAATATATTATATGATTATTTTTTCTGTTTTTTTTTTTATTTTTAACATAATTTTGCATTTGTCCTGTATTTTAATTTCCCAAAAATGGTCACCGTAACTATAACCTACGTACGTAAAGCTAGCACCGCAACTTCGTCTAATTTAACTCGGAACTTTCTCATAATTTATCGTTAATTTGTCGTTAATTTATCGTGAAAAACATAAACTTGTCGTGTGGATGTGGATGTGGTGCTTAGTTGACGTCAAGTTATTTATTTATTTCGCTAAATGCTAGCTGCAATGGTCGCAAAATACAATAATTAAATTAAAGCTAAAGTACAGAACAATTATGGAGGATTTTTCTTAATTGAGTCTTATTAAAGGCTGAACTACAATAAACGTAAACAACTTTACGAAATTGAACGAGACTGAGGTTTACTTACGAAATAGATTTATTATCTTGATATTTAATGTTTTGAATTTCAAAAAGTGGTAAAAGTGACAAAATTAACAAATGGAAGTTGATGTAATTGAAGGTTTGTGCCTTCTTTGAATTCGCAGCACAATTTTTATTCCATTTTAATTTTTATATTGCACTTTTAATAATTTAGTATTAATTTAATTGTTTGACACATCGCTTTCTTACGGAATGATAGATTCTTACCGCACCTTTACGGACCAAACAGGACTGGCATATTCCACAATGGGTCTAACAAGAGTGGTAAAAAGAGCTTTAGTAAGAAAGATATTATCTAATTCTTTTGCCCAGCGCTTGTCAAAGCCTAACATTGAGTTTGCCCTATTAACGATGCGATCTATGTGGAAGTTAAAGTTGAGCTTAGAGTAAAACAATACCCCCAAGTTACATATTTTATCAACTTTCGAAAGTAATAATCCATTCATAGCATAGACAACATTCGAAGGGACTCGCTTGCAAGAGAAAATTGTTACCCTACATTCATCAACGTTTAAAATGAGAGAGCACTGTAACTCACTAGAACTTGGCCAATCCTTATCGGATTGGAAAATTTCACATCTAATAATTTGTCTTTAATTTGTCGTATCGTGACAAATTATAAGATGTAAAATTTTCCAATCCAATAAGGTTTGGCCGAGTTCTAGTGAGTTACGACAAATTAACGACAACGGTGCTTACTTTAGGTACGTCTATAACCTCACTTCGCTTAACCCTTCCCACTTCTATTCTAGACTAGATTTAGCCTCTAGGGAAGGACACAAAAAAATCAATTCTGGTCGTGGTGTCCTCAGAGTGCACTGACCAAGTCGCCAATACTGTTAAGCTAACCCAACATGTTTTCAACTCTTTGGTAATATCTGAGACAACTCACATCTAGATGTGCAAAACCTCACAAAAACTCGGACCAACTAAAACGAGCTAATGGCCCTCTAATAGAAAGCTCTACACATTCTCTCTCTCTCTCTTGCTGTATTATGCCACATAAATTCTTCGCAATGATAGCTTTCTTTGGTTGAATAAAAAGTTAAAGAGCTTTAAAAAGTGTTCCGGGAAGTGTTCTAGGGAAATCAAAATTTCGAAGGCAAAATTGCCATATGTTTATGTTTTTACTAATTTTAATAATACTAGACAGAATGAACACTGAATATCACAGCCTCTGTAGGCTACCAAGCAACTTTTTTATATTACGGAAGAATTTCTTTTGCTGATTTAAAATAATTCAAAGATTAGTCAATTTATTAGACAATGCCAGCGAGAAACCGTTCAAGATGACCTGCGGAACATTGGACTCAGTAAACGTATTATTATAGAGACATACTGTGATGCTTTAGGACTTAGCTGCAATTGTTTATATTTGACTAAATATATGCAAATATTGTACATCGTTATCACATCACATACTATGGTTAAATAGTTAATATATAAACTGAACAGTATAGAACCTAAAATGGATCCTTGGGGTACCCCTCGGGATAGTGTTAATGGGACGAAAAGTATATTTGGAACTTCATCTCGCTAATTGTGCCCTGACAGAATATCATTGAATCGCCGGGACATCAAAATAAAAATAATTCAAAAATTTTTGTTCATGAACATTACAGAGTCGAAGGCTTTTGAAAAGTCTAGGGAGTACCAAAATAGTAATATCGCTATAATTCATGGCGTATCTGATCCGTAGATTCAAATTAAACTTATTTGGCGAAAATCAGTTTCAATTTCTGGAGATGTCTTTTTAGGGATTGGCAGAACTATAGCTGCCTGCCGACTTTTAGGAAATGAATATTACGTAAGACATGAATTGTAGTAAATACGTAATTAATTAATGTTTACCAATGAGATGGAATACAAGTTTTATGAAAAGTGGTGACAGTTTGTCAAGTTCTATAGTTTCAGATTTAATAGAGTTTACAGATGAAATGAGTTCATCTAGAACTATCCGACGAAAACACAACGGCTGGAGGAATTAATAAACATGGGGGATCTGTCAGCATATCAAGCGTCTAAATAGTCGTCAGAATTTCTGTGTATATGCTCTTCGCTCTTAAGAAAAAAATTATAATTTCATAGCTAATGATGATCTAGCATTATTTTATTTTAGAACCGACTCAGTGCTGAAGCCAATTACAGTCGGTGTAACTATGAATGGTGTTCCTTTAGAAATGGAAATTCACAGCGAAGCGGCAATATCAGCTATACCGAAGCATATTTTTGAAAAAAATTTCGAGGATTGTAAACTGGCGAATGCTTTTTTAAAAAGTTATGATGGCACGGTAAGGTAATTGATACAGAAGGAATATGTAAGCTTAAAAAAGGTTTTAAAAACACGTCTAAATTGCAAGAGTTGTACGTTATAGAACATGCTCCTTTGCTTGGCCGTAACTGGATGCATGAATTTAGTGTAGGGAAAAAAGGTTTTTTATCAACAATAATCGTGAATTAGTAACTATTTTAGATCGAAACGCGGACATTTTTTACTGTAGTTTAGGAACATTTAACAAAAATAAAGTTTAAATACAGTTAAAAGAATTAGCTAAGCTGAAATTTTTTCGCCCAAAAATGTTACGCGATAAAGTAGGAAAGGAAATTGAGAAATTGGTCGCGCTTGGGGTTCCTGGAGCTGGTTGTCTATAGTAAATGGGCAAACCCAATAGTTCCTATTTTAAAGAAAAGTGTGGAGATGAAGTTAGAGCATGTGGGGATTACAAAATAACACTGAATCCTCAGCTGTTGATGAACTTATCCGTGGAATGCATATCAGCAACTCGTGTCAGATGAAAATTCAAAGAATTTTACAATAATTTCAACTACAAAGGATTATTTAGGTACACCAGGCTAGCATATGGAATATCATTGGCACCGCAAGTTTTTCAAGCAACTATAGAAAAATTGCTCTACGTTTTAATTATGGGGAATGACAAAGACAGGCATTTGGAGGTGTTAGAGATATTATTGGGTAAATTGACAGAAGCCGGGTTAAAAGTTTCAAAACAAAAATGTGAATTTTTGGTTTATTCCACAAACTAGTTAGGACACATAATAGCTAAAGATGGGTTGTATATGCATCCAAAGTGTTTGGATTAGCGGATTAGTTAGTGAGCAACCGCGTCCAAATTCGATTAAAAAATTAAATTTTTATCATTCAGCTGGCTACTAAACCATCTTCTCTTTGCGAATTGCTTTCGACCCCAGAATTTGAATGGGACAAAAATCAGGATAAGGCATTCAATAAAGTAAATAAACTCTTAGCTGCAAAGCAAGACTAGCTCACTACGATATGTCTGTTCCCGTAAAGATAATAGCAGATGTAAGTCCCGTAGGACTGGGAGCTGCTTTAGTGCATAAATATAATAGTGGTGTAGAGAGCCCCATATCGTTCGCGTACAGAAGACTATCACCCATGGTAATGAGGTATGGCCATATAGAGTAAGAAGTCTTAACCATAACATACGATGTAAAAAAATATCACCAATATATTTTCGATAGAAAGTTTACGCTAGTTTCCGATAATAAGTCATTTAGTAGTAGTCAGTAGATTTTACGCGGTTTTCATGGGGCCTATTTTCAATAAATCTTTTCTCATAGTGGTAGATGCGCACAGCAAGTATCTGGAATGCATTGCCATGGATAATATTATAGTAAGCAGAAATACTATAGAAAAACTCCGTGCAATGTTTGCTCGTTTCGGTCTGCCTACGGTGATGGTTTCGGTTAATGGAAAGGGCTTCATATTTGAAGAATTTCAAAAATTCTTGCTAAATAATGGAATATTATAGATAATGTCTCCGGTTGGACATCCTGCCAGTAACAGTCAAGCAGAAAATAGTGCAAAAGTAGTCAAGTGGGCACTTAAAAGAGCATTGCACTTAAGTTCGGTGAAAATTTTAAATTGATATTTGCAAAATTTGTTTGTAGGACAATAGAAACGCCGCCGTTCACACTACCACTGGCATGGCTCCAGCAGATTTATGATTTATTAGGGATTTAAGGAATAGATTTGATTTAATGAATCCCTTTACTTTCAAAACAAAACTGTAACAAAAACGATATGTAAAAGAAAAAAAGTAAAGCAAATGCACAAAAAACAAGTAAAAAATTACAAAGGCAAAGAAAACATAAATTTTAGTATTGGCAATTCTTTAATGGTAAACGATTATTGTAAACCTGGAACTGATAGTTGGACTAAAGCTGAAGTAGTACAAAAAAACTGGTAAAAGTTAAGATCTGGTTAAAATTTTTAAAAAAAAGTAATACCAATTGGTAGAGACATGGGCGACTAGGCCTCCAGAACTATGCGGACACCGCGACCATAGTTGATCAAGTTGTCTTTCTCTAAGCTGGTTAGGCAAAATCCAGACTGTTTGGGAGTTCGATTATTGCTCTTGGAGTTTAAAAACTTGCAAGCTTTATTTGGAGAGATAAGTGTTCCTCCAGTGATTTGCACCCCTAGACCTGCTAGCTGCTGGGAACTCACAAATAACATGCATCATGGTTATATCTTCCTCTTCGCACAGTCGACACAGTTCGCAGTCCGCGTCATGACTAGTGACTGCGTTAGCAAACAGTCTGAGCGACTGTCTACTAAGTCCAACTAGTTGGCGCGTCTGGATAGGAGAGGGGTTGTAGAATTTCTTCGCATGCCTGAGATCCAATTGCCTGTTTTCCCACTTAAGCAGTTCCCCCTAAAGTGGGTTTTTGTTAAGTCAAATATCGGATAGGGTCCCGAATACGGACACTCAACTCCGGTTTTATCCAGTTCGTCCGCTTTTCAATACCGTTCACTCCTTCTTGTCGAGGAACTCAAACCAATGTTATTCTTGGTTGTCTCTAGACATTAGTTGGAGTTTCGAGTAGCAGCTCCAAACTAGTTTAGATTCAAAGACTTTAGAGGACAGAGCTAGAAGAGAAGCTTGGGTGTCTGAACAGATGCAGATGTTGGAGTTCTTGCAGCCCTATTTTAAGCTCAGATCCAACCTCTGGAAAATACATGTAAGTCAAATGATGAATTGTAATAGGTTCCCGTTGAATAACCCTTGTAAAAAAATTTGTAAGAGCAGCGAAGTTTTAGTTTGGAATCCACTTAATGAAAAATTAAATGAAGATATAAATACTGATGTGTCTCAGTTAGAAGCAGAGGGAACCAATGTAGAGATAGTAGAGCCACAAATTCAAACAAGAATAGAAAATTCCAGAAGGTGCACTGTTAGGCGGATAGATTGGAAGTAATTACAAGTTTATGATAGATATAAGTCAAGGAAGAGACGTTATAGTTGCTAACATGCGAGCAATTAGGGCAGCGATGATCAAATATATTGTATGTGATATAAGGTACGTGTATACTGTTTTGCAGTTTAGTAGTAGCAGTATGACATTACATTGACGTGTATCACTAGTCTTTCTCTAGATGTCATCCGCCCGAGTCGTGTTATTACGTGTAACTTTTAAAGTCATTAGCATTAATAAATAGATTAAAGAAATACGCAAATTGTATTCTATAACCGAGTTTAACATACCACAGTGCTAAAAACAATATTTTTTTCTTTTCTACATGATGGCATCTACGATCATATGAAAAATTAAAGAGTGTCCTTCATTGCCTCTATATTATTCTAAGAATAGGTTCGTTTACAAAATTACAACCCACAGCTATGCAGTTCTGATTATCGAAATAATTCAGCTTTAAGGTATGCACCCCAATCTTATAAAACTTAATAGACAGGCAGAAAATTAATGGGCAAAATGGAGAACAACAGAGCACAGCAGTCTGACGTTCAGAACAATTTGGTTATTACATCCACGTTCCAGCACAACTGATGCTGTACATATTATAGAGCCACCCCCCAATTCTCAGTCAAATAGGAGGTGATGGCATCCCTATATTCAGGAAGGAAAATTATATGTAGACTGCACCACAATTGAATTTCATGTCTTGCCAAGTGCCTAAGGGATCATAGGCTACTGGACCGCAATTCAAGATGTTACCCGATTAATTGATTTCCTGCATCCGGTTGGTTCACAAAGCCACCGGCATAGGTGATTTGTCTATTGTTGATCAAATGAGCAATTCAATAAAGTTTATGCTGCCTGCGCCTATGGAGAGCGTATGAAATAAGTGGATTTCCTTTTGGTAAAACAAATGCTCATAGACATGGGGGCAGTTAATTATATGAAAAAAAAAAGTTTTCACGAAAAACAAGTACTTAATGAGATAAGTCCGTGAAAAATTGGTGACATTTAATAAATGTCCAATTACTAACGCGGTGTCTGTTCGAGCCCTTATCTTGCACTATTCCTATCTCTCTTTGGCTTCCATCACATAGGAAACTCCCGCTACTATCCTTCAAGGCATACATCAACGTCTTTCGTAATAACTGAAAGCATTTTTCTTTCTTTGGGAAGGCCCTGAAAAGATTGTCGCAACTTCTCATTCCTGAGGCGTATACAAGTATCTTGGCGTCTCTCCCCCATGTTTCTTTCACATAATCGGATCTGTTTGTGCGACATATCGGGAATGTAAATCCTATCCGGATTGTATTTATATGTAAAGCAATGTTGGCGTTTTGCTCCAACGAAACCTCTGCAAAGATTTCTATTTTGTGCTGCACAATAGAGACCCTTTCGTAAAGGTAACCCAACCGGGAAGTGTGAGACTTTTATTTTGCTGTGAGAGGAAATGGAAATGGCTGTAGCATAATTCAAAGTGACTAAAAAGATACCCTGCCCACAATTTGCAGGAGCTCATGTGATGTATGGGTATTGTTGTCCTCCTATACTATAATATACTAAAGCATTCTTTGCTCTCTATAAACGAACGCAACCCAACGGTACTTACAGGCCCATCTGATGTAGGTATGACTTTTTGATTAAGTCCGCTATCATAGCTCACCAGGCTTTGAACCCCTTCAATTTTCAGGCAAAATCATATAATTCTTTGCATCTTCTTGAATCCTTGTTGCCTTTGGCATATTGTATAGAGAGGCTTTTAAGAAATTTATCTCTCAGCTGAGTAGGTAAAGCAGTATGGGTTGTAGTAAAAAAAATTCGAAGAAATCTCTTACAAGATTTACGTACATCTCCAATTGAAACTGAATTGATTCGAAGCTTAATATGTTTGCGTTCAGGTGTTGCTTGCACATAAATTGATGCCCCATTGGCAACTTAACAAGGATTGATGGAGATAAAGTATTGCAATTGATGCATTTAGAGTTTTGTCACGTTCTTTTAATCAGTCTAATTTCAATCAACTAATTTCTATTTACTATTCATTAGAGGATTATTGAGATGCTCAGTTAATCGAACTGAGTGATGTATATACGTAATGGTAAAGGACAGGATCATATTAAAGAATTGGTGACGCAGTATCGATGATAAGGAAAGTATATCAGAGAGAAAGACTAATTTAAGCTTAAATAGTAAATTAAGGAAGAAACTGTCAACAGTGTGGTGTTATTATTGCGAATATTTGGACAAGGAATATATAAGGAATGTTAACCGTTTGAGAAATTAAAACTCTGATAACGGTCAATCTAAATGATTTTTATCGTCGGTATCCTGAGATATGACAGACACTTTTTTGATTGGAACACCTGACGGTAGATGTCGTTAGTGTTAATTAAAGCAGAATAGAAATGGTGCTGTTGTTTTATTTTTAACGACAAGAGAAAATGATGATGACTACACTTTCCTTAACCTTAGATTAGATGAATTCTACACCTGATTGACGCTAAGTATACGACTATTTGATTCACACGTGAAAAGTATCTTCGGGCTCAGCTACACTATAATTATGCTGTCCTTAGAATGTTATGGAGAATGAGAATAAAACGAGGAAAAAAACGGCGAAAAAATCACGTTTATTGTGCGAGTGCCCCTTTAATTTAATTTTATTTTTATTATTTGTTTTTATATCGGCGATAGAAATACACAGTCAGTGAAAATTTCAACTGTCTACCTATTACGGTTCATGAGATACAACCTGGTGACGGACGGACGGGTAGCGAACTCTTAGCGATAGGGTTTCTGTTGTTACCCTTTGGGTACGAAACCCTAAAAAGACTGCACATTTTCAAAACTTAGCCACAAATTATACAAATGGTGTTATCTGATTTTAAAATTTAGTCCGTAAAGTTCTCCCCTTCCCTCATCCTGCGAACTTGGCCACAGTAACGGCTATTGTTTACCGTCAAGCTCAAGATTTAAGAAATTGCTCATAAATCCGAACCGGATGCTCTAACGGATTACGGGATTGGTCCCTACTCTCCCTATCCACATCATGCAGTTCATTTTTTTAGTGTGAAGAATTTGTTACATTTACTGGAGCGATTTAGATAGTGTCAGAGAAAGTGGGTCACGGTTGCTCACTGGTTACATGTGAGTGAAGAGTGTCTAGTGAGAATGGAAAGGACGGTTGTTCTGAGGATTGGCCTGCTTAGACTCAATAGTTTAAGTTGGGTTAACCCACAGTTCTTTTATTGGTCTACTTTTGAGGTCATCTAATCAAAGATGACTATGTTGGCAGTCGGTCAAGCCTAAATACTAGAGGTGTGGGAAGCTCTGAGACTGCTCCAAGAAGTGCGAGCTCGTCCGCATTTTCTAGTGTCCAAAAACAATTTTTGTTTAGCTCGCTAAAAGTTTTAAAATAAATTTTTCAAATCTTCGGGATATATAACAAAATAATTGCAGGTCAACAATATTCTGAGTGCAGTAAAAACTTGTTTAACCCGAAACTTATATTTCGTTTTATATAAACAGATGAGCTTTGACGATAAGTGGATGTTTATTGTTATCAAATATTTTGCATATAGTTAACGAATTTATTAATTTTGGATTGTTCTAGCTTAAAAAAGAGACGGCGACATATATAAAATGCATCATTTTTCTGGTAGAATTTATCTACATGTCCATGATATAAGTAAATTCAAAATTCCTTGTAATTATAAATTAGACTGAAAAGTCTATCGCAGGAAATACCTTTAATTAATTATATAAAGATTCATAAAATTTCAGAAAAATTTCTGAATCACCAATTTCATAATTGTGGTATACCTATTGATTCAGCGAAATATTTAATACAATTCATATCACTGATCACTCATAATGGCCATTGCCCATCTCGAAATGATGACATCGATGATGACAACAAGCTTATGAACATTGTTAGGATTCCACCTGAAATGCTCACGGAATAGCTGAAATATTAAGGAAGGCATGCTAAAAATGATGAAGTCCTCGATGGTATGAGAGTCGCCCATAACCACAAAAATCTCCCATAACAAATTCTGATGTAGCCTATATTCGACGGACGTCCAGCGCATAACAATTTAGAGCAGTTGAATGAAACCAAGCTTGGAGAGATGGATGGATGGATGGATAAAAAATTTAAATTCCCCGAATTTGTCGGTGAATTTAAAGGTTCCATTTCAGAGACTTACTTGCAGCAAGTTGCCACACACATTTCAGGCAGCAATTTCGAGGACGATTAAATTAAGCAAGCAAAATGTTTCGGAGAATCGACATCTGTGGGGTTGCTGGTGTAATTAAAGATGAAATGATAAAGAATTTTTAAATTGTTCTTTTTCATCAAAAACTCATAGCTGGTAGGTATGTGAAATAAAAGGCTTTTCTAAAACCTGTACAATTTTATTCGTTTTTTCTTCCCCCAGTTTTTTTTTTTTTTTTTTGGTACCCATGGGCAATGAGTGTGCACCGTCTCGGAATTTTTCTCTATTCGCAATCAGACTCAAACAAACCCCTGTGAATACTCTCATCCCCCTGTTACCGCTCCTGACTTGCATGCGAAATTAATTCGAGCGCCCAAATTTACATAATTTGGAATTCAGTCACTTTACAAAAGCCTTTTCATGTGCTCGACAAAGACTTTGCTTAAAGATTCCTTTTGAACTTAAGCCCAGCAACTTTTCTGATTCCGACACAGACATATCTTCAGGTCTTCTCCAAAAGAATGTTAGACAGGAGGAGAGCAGTAGTAAAGCCGGTATCCGGTACAGTTTTCCGTTCGAAATGAGGCACTGAAAAGTAGACATGTAAATAAGAAATTCAAAATGGATGATTGTACCTGGAAAATTCTTTGGGGACTTCTTCAGGCTTTTGGAAAATAATGGGGTAGAGAAACAACAGAAGGAGGAATAGCATGAGAATGAGCTTCGTTATAAGCTTTGTGGGGAGTAAGGTACAACGTACATCTTCTCTAGTTAAAATGTCTTAAGTCATATTTGATTCAGAGCTTTAAAACTTGTCTTGACTGTAAGAATTATGCAATGGAATGTTTTGTTATTGTAGTCAATTCAACATTTAAGGTTGGCATATAACATCTCTCGGTAACGATGATGCTGATTGTAACCATATAGGTACGCGCATTTAATTCTTGAATTGAGTTGCTACGATTGAAGAGTTAAAAAACACATTATTTTTAGTAGGTACTGATAAGTATCTGATTTCTACTCGCAAAGAACTCAAAGATACTCGAAGAGAAATCTTGACTATTGCGGTTTAGCTACAGACAAAAACAGATAGTATTACACCGCCTGATGATTGCACAATGAATTAATTTTCTGTAGAACGTTTATTATTAGAGATAGGAATAGTTACGGAAGAAGATACGCCAAAAAATCCAGATTATATCACGTATTTCTAGGTACATCAGAATAATGCTTAAATCAAAATAGGTCCTTAGAGAGAATCTAAAAATATTGAGTCAAGTGAAAATGTGATCCAATCGCCCCAGACTAAAGATATAATGAATAGTCGATTGACTGAGTCTGAAGAGTAAAGGTGAAGATGTGAACAACAACTAAATTGACGAAAAAAAATTATGGGTTCTAAGAGGAATCAGGACAGAGTGGATACAGACCAGGAGAACATTATAATGAATAAAACACTGAGCTTCTTCACTGTTTTGCCGGGAGCCATATTTTCTTAATTCATATGCAAAGTAGGGATAGTCGAGTAATCAATTACATTTTTTTTATAGAACAATTACATTAGATTTGCATTAGTTTTGAAATAGTTTGTTTAGTATAGTCCAATTCAAGACTTCAATTAGGTCAGGAATCATTCAACGAGCAGATTCTGTTAAATACTTAGTTAAGATATTTAGATAGGCACTCCGATATACTTGATTACCCTCATTTGACATTTGCAAATTTCTGACGTTTAATTTCGAATAGCGGACTCTAAATAACTTGGTTAGCTTGGTTGACTCGTAGTAATAGGAATCTGCAAGAAATATATCCAGATTTTTTGCTTTTTATGGGAACCATTTTTTTCTTCATTTTTACTGTATTATAGCTATTACTTATGCTTCAAAATAAAATAACGAAAGAATTTTATCAATTTCTTTTCACAACTATATTTTCCGGTGTGCCATTGTTAAACTATTTGAGAAAAAAAATTAGTACAAAAAATCGCAATTCCTGCTTAAATATACCAAAAATCGAAACAGTACTAAGAACTAATAGAAAAGAAAAATCTGGACATATTTATTGCTGCTGATTCGGTCAAAATGTCCAACTCATATATGCATAGCCTGCAATTTCAAATAAGGGTAATCAACTGTCCCGGAGTTGAAAGGTATCGACTTACACTTCAAACTTCCATGACATTCGCCAAATTGGTGTTGAATATGGTGAATAGCAATGGAGCAAGGATAGACCTTTACAGGGCACCAGGCGCAGATTCTAAAACACGAGAAATGGGAATTTCGGAGATCAGAGTTGATTTGATATTTCATTCTCCACTGGGAATTCTGTAACACGGGGAACTTGATTTAAGAATTACTAAATTCTCTACTCCACTTATTGAAATTCTCCGGTGTCAACTGAGAGTGAATTGTCAAATTAATTTATGGATTTGCCAAAAGTAAGTGATTCAATTCACCTAATTACACACATTTAAAATTGTCGACAATGTTTCTTTTTACTTCTTTTAACTTTAACCCTTATGTGATACTGAAAGTTTTAACCTTCTCACCTAACTAAAGTTAGTGCATGGACAGAAAATTTGCTGTTCAAACACATCACTTATGATCCCTACTACACTTAATGTAATATCCATAAATTCTTAGCGAAATATATATCGCAGTTATTGCCTGCGATGAAAGGGGTCTGTCCCAAATGTGTAACTGACATACTTAATTGGTGGCACTAACGGTATAGGCACTACTGTAGTGGGAATATACAGAAAAAACAAAGCCTACATTCCGCATCAGCTACAAGCATCAAGGTACCGAGAGGTTTTATCGTCAATTTTTGTTTTCCACCCAGAAATCACTTCAGTAAGGTAACTACTACATTCCGAAGAAAAACAAGGCAATATTGTTGCTGTCAAGTATGCATTACCAACCGGATGTTCGCGACAATGCTGGATAAAATCAGAAGTATGTATATTAGATGTTGCAAGTTTAGTAACATTTATCATATATTAGGAAAATTTTCACACCTTTTCGCAACGAGCAGAACGCTGCCACTTATTCCTCAAGGACTTGGGAAAGAATTTGTGCCTGTAATATAAAAAGTAATCTCTCATTATTATATACCAACAGCAATGGAACAGCCTTGAGAGAGAAAGAGGATTACACGTGTCCACAGGCCCAGGCACCACAGAGTCCACATATGAACGCATCAGGTAGGAATAAGCGTACAAGTGTATGCAGGCCCGGCTCGTGGTTTATTTTTGAAAATTTTCTATTTGACATTGTCAACATTTTTGATGGTTGCTAATTTATAATCTTCAATTAATTTTAAAATTATGTTTATAGCTTATAATATTTTGATTGTAATTTTAAGACAAATAAAAATCATTTATAACGAAAAATTAAACAAATTACAAGAGTTTTGATTAAAAAGCTTAGTTGTTTCTTAATCAGTAAAAATAACTAAACAAAAATTAAATAATTTAAGTTCATAACAAAAGAAGAACGAAAACAAAATTAATTATAAAAATATGATACTTAACAAAAAATATTGCTTTCGAACCTAATCCTTCATACAGTACTACTTTTACTAAAAAGGACTCGTCTGGCTTTAATTTTAGCGAAATCTTTCCACAATACATCAAGGTTAATAGATTTTTGCAATTTCAGATTCTATGGATATATTGCCAAACCATTTAATTTTTCTTGCCCCATAGTTGATCGCTGGTTATCTTTAATTTATCAAAAGTTCTTTCACCTTTTATCAACTGAAACGGGTAAAGTTAATAGCACTCTTAATACAATTAGTGCATTTGGAAAGAGTTCTTCAACGTTGTTATAATAAATCCACTTCAAAATATTTTCTGGGTTAGTATCATCTTCAATTTTTCGAGACAACAATTTCAGCTCAATTTGTAGATCGTTTGCTTCAAGATCTTTGCTTTCTTTATAAGTTAATGCTATTTCTAATGATTTACATTTGTCTATGAGTTCATTGTTTTCCATTTCATCACACTTTTTAATATCATACAGAAGTTCAAAGGGTTTGCTATTGTCAATAATGCATCGAAAAATTTCATTTTTGAATTTCATTTAAGGTTTAATTAGCTCAGGGACTTCTGGCTCCTCAAAAAAAAAGGACTTGTTTTCGGATCCGATTTTCTCGCTCAGGTCTAAAATCGTCACTCAAATTCGCATCTATTGTTGCGCATACTTTAGCTTGAGAAATATATTCCTCCTGCAACACCTGCTCATTGTAATAATTTGCTCGAACAATTTATTTCTGTTAGAACCTCCTGCCAGATTATTAGACCACAAATAAATTCAAAATTATCTAATTTTGATGCGATTGGATCAGGTGTTATACGTGTAAGTGCATCTTTCCAATTGAACAACTTCTCTTAACGCTGAATAAATGCCTTTTAATCCGGTCTTAAAAGCACTAACGGCTTTCCCATCGAGTATCGCTTAATGATTTTACTGTCAATTTACAAGACATGGATAGGAAAATATTGTAAATTGTTTGGATGGTTAAAATTTTTTTATAATTTGAATAGCTCCTTTTACTGCATCAACAACGACTAAATTTAAAGAGTGTCAGGCGCGTGGAACGAAGAAAGCCCTTGGATTGATATTTGCAATATGAGACTGAACACCGTTTTTTTACCACGCTTATTGGCTCCACTGTCCATGTAGATTCATAATAGATAAGCCATTTTGTTTCAAACAATTTTAAATTTCTTCGATCATCTACACTCCGATTGTATCCAAAATGTTAATAAATTCCAAAAAATTTTCCTTAATTTCCACACTAGCATTATTACTGTCAGTTGATTTTGTAATGTGGACGTAACGCAGAACAAATTGACATTTGCTCTTTATTGCTTGCATCAGGTGTACAGTCTAAAATAACTGAAAAATTTATTGAATTTTTGACCATTTCCAAAATATTATCCTTTGTAGCTTTAGCGATCAATAAAATAATTTCTTGTTGGATATTTTGCACAAGTAATGAGTCTTTCCGGGATTTTCTACTGCACGCTTAGCATATTTTTCTAATACCGGATAGAATTTTGAAAACGACTTAAAAAGTTTGAAAAATTTATCATTATTTTCGGTGAATAGTCTGTCTGAAGACCCTCTAAATGCAATATTTCCTGAGGCCATCATTAAAATAATAGACATCATTTGCTTGAACATTTCATCCCAATGTTCTACTTCATACTTATTCATACATATTCATAATTTATTAGCAACGGTTTGATCACTAGAAAGCCCCTTTTTTAGCTCAACCCACTTTCCATAGCAATGAAAATGCTCAGTACTTTGCTTGTGTCTTTTCAAAATTATTGTCATGTGGCCCCAAACATGTATACCTTCTTTTGCTAAGGAAAATTCATCTCTACTAAATATTTTGCAAGAAACACAGAACACTCGATCTACTTTGGATAAATATACAAGCCAGGTTCTATGTAGTGATTCACCATTTGCTGTTTTTCTATGGAAATGTTATTTTGTTAAATGATCGCCTTATACTGTCTTTTGGGAACTGATTAATGTTAGCTTGTATTGGACCTTTGGAAACTATCTTTTCAATTTGCAAATTCTCTAAATTTCCTGGCCAATTCATTATATTATAAAAGTCATTACAGCTAGTAGTCCAGCTAATAGGGACTAAATAAGGCCTTTGTCCTACAAAATGTGGGTTACTTTTTTTTATATATATGTTATTCAGTTCCAGAGCCCGATGAAAAATTCAAGTTTAGACCCTTGAGAGGGGTCCGAACGGTCCGCCATGTCGGATTAAAGGTACCAAAAATTGTTTTTTTTTTGTCAAAATAATTCCTCAACGGTTGATCCTCCGACAAAAATGTAAAAAAAATTTGAAGAAGGCTAAATTCCCTACAGTTTTTGTACAAACCCTTTTTATGTAAGCCTGATGTGTAACTAGTTACAGAGGCGGAAACGTGAATATTTTTCCAAAAAAATGCATACATTTTGTACCATTTATACAGGGTGTTTCGTCCATTGTGGTCCACAAGACAGGAAGTGATAGTAGTCACCTAGTCAAACAAATCATTGTATGATAAGGGGGAGTGGCATCTCAACCGTAAAAATTCTTTAAGTGCACCTTCAATGTTTTGCAAGTGCTCACACTGGTCATCGTTTTTAACGTCAGCTAAAGTTTGCTCATTGACCTTCAGCAATCTATTTATATAATTCAAGTTTTGGGAAGCTTTGCCCGTTCTTCTCAATGCTTCTGAGAAGTTTCAACATACTCTGCTTTTTGTTCAGTTTAATGCTTCATTTTTATTGCTGTCGGATTGATAAAATGGTTCACCCTTTACTACTGTACTATATACTTGTTTCACACTCGATTATTTTATACTAATCCTTATGCAAGCATTTATTAGAATATGCCACTGCGAGGTGGACCGTTAACTTTTACTGCTGCGAATTTTTTTCAGGCATATTTTTGCTAATATTGTCGCAAAAATAAAAGCTCTCTATAAGATTCATAAAGTTCCTGTCCAAATATGTCCCCCTTGCGCGGACTGGAGGACAACATTCCATGTTCTTTTGAAAGGTGCCAGAAATTTCTCTATTATATTCTTGCTGTTCCATTCGTCTGGAATTGTCAAAATCATACGTTTTGTATTTTTAACAGTAGTTTTGGCATATATTTCTTGCAGCTTTTGCACTAGCATAGAGTCATTATCACGTCCTTCAGAATCCTGTTGCCTTAGCATACCAAAATTTTTTTGAGATATTAATCCCATGATCTTCTTTAATATTTTCTGAGTATAGCCTGTTTCAGACATCCGCTTTAAATCAATGTTTGGTTCTCCCAAGAAACTGATACATTCCTGTAAAGAATTAAGTAATTACTTTCTGTTGAAAAAGTCCTCGTCAACCTGCTCCATATTCTCCATAGTCGTCAGAATTGGCTGCAGTAGAGAGTCCGTGTACGCTCAACTTACACTGTGGGCAGATTTTTAATCTCAATTACAATGATGGGATACTTTTCACATTCCACGAATGAGTCGTCCTTCAAATTTCTTTAAATTTCTTTGGTAATTAGAATGACCAGGCTTTGAAAATGGATTGCAACATATCAAACTTTTGAAACGACCTTCCATTTTATTAAATAACAATTACTTCTATTTTCACAACTCAAATAAACTCTTTCTACTAAAATAACAAGTAAAAAAGCTAGAGTTGGTCTAAGACCAACTCTTATGATACCCTAGATGTATGCGCGTATGAAATTACGTATGGTCACCGATCTATGCAATTTTGATCGTCGAAGCTGTTTTTCGCATATATGTATACCTAGAACGATTCGTCGGACAAAAAAATGGTTATAACCAATTTTATAGGATTTCGTATTCTGGAGAAGTTTTTAGTACAATAAAAATCCCTATGACTCATAGTTGTCACAGTATATGTAACAAACCTAAATTTCTCTTTGGCAACACGAAGAAGGGGTTACCCGAATTAGTCCATTTTTAAATTTTTGTTTGCTATTACTAAAAAACACAATGTGCTAAATTTCAGCTCTCCATTTTCTCGCGTTCTCAGGCAGTGTTCAAATATATAGTGGAAAACGAAATTTTTCTATGGCAACCCCACGAAGGAGTTGCCCGATTTGTTCATTTTCGAACTTTATTTTACTTTTTTTTAAGTCCATGTATAAAATTTCAGCTTTCTAAGTGAACGCGTTCTCGAGTTATCGGGCGCACAGATGGACGGATAGACAGACAGACAGACGGACAGACGAACAGACGAACAGACGAACAGACGAACAGACGAACAGACGGACAGACGGACAGACGGACAGATGGACAAATGGACAGACGGACGGACGCACGGACATGTAAAAATCAATTTTTTTTTTAAATTATGCGTGGGTGTCCAATCCATTTTGTTCTACTATCATTATTTCAAGGTGTTACAAATGGAATGCATACTTCGTATACCCTTTAGATTTCATCTAGTGTATAAAAAGAGACCACAGGTAATTTTTTTCACAAACTTCTAGCGCTCTTATCAAGGATAAAACTAGTGATTTGATCTAGCGTATAAACAGAACCCACATTTCGAGGAGTTCGAAAATAAAGGATATTGTCGTTATTCTGAAAAACAAATAATTTTCGGTCCTTATTATGTTTTATACTTGTATCCCCGCTTCCTTTACTAACAAAGCTTTAAATTTTATATAACGCACACCCAGCAACAATTTTTCAAAACAGATTTATACTAAAGTGTTCTGAAGTACGAACAATTAAATTCATCTGAACTGTAGAGAGTTCCAGTTTCTACTTTTTACAGTTACTTCAATTTCTATAAAGGATTAAAATAACGAAATACTAAAAAAAATTTAAGAATCGCTTTGTCAGATATTCAAGGATAAAGAATTATTTTTTATCTTTAAATAAGAAATTATAATAACGAACCTTGTTTTATTTTTCGCAAATACCATAAAGCTTTCTTAAAACAATAAAAATTTATTTAATTGAGCTGTGATGAGTACAACCTGAGATATGAATATTTGAAGTTCCCTCCAATATGTAAAATTTGCTATTTTCTTAAAAATTCGCAAACCTACCATCCCCACGAAAAATGTGTCGGGATAGAAAATAATTCACAAAAATGTTTTTCTTATAAAAGACAACCTTTCAGCGGAATTTTATCAAAATCAGAGATAGTCGGTTCAGAACCTTGGTCGATTATTCGTAGAAAGAGCCATTCCTAGAATTTTCCTCAAATTTAGTTTGTGTAACCGGAAAAATTGGCTATTCTTTTTTTGGTAACCGCATATGTCCGTAAATAATTGTACCTTTTTGTGCTTGCCGAAAAAGTAGTATTGAATAGAGCATGGTAAATACATCTTACTCTCTCGTTCGCTGGTAGTCGTATGAAATCGTTTTGGGAGTCATGACCGACGAGGGCATAGAAAGAGATTACCCACGAGAATAGGACATCATTTGAAAAAATAAAATAAAAAAATGATTATAATATTTGAAAGAAAGAATTGAATGTAGCTTTAAGGAAATTGAGCATGTGTGTGACAAAGAGAAATATACTTGTTTTATGTGAAGTAGAAATGTTTACATATTTCAATACCCAGGCACGTTGTTTTTTACACACTGGTGAATAAGGATGTAGTGGTTCACTGTTGTTTTTTACACACTGGCGAATAAGGGTGTATTGAACATCTGCTCAAGAAATTTCTCTTGTAGTTTGCCCTCGTCGGTCATGACTCTTTGAACCTTTTTCATTAACTTTTATAGTGAATATCAATCTGAAAGTATCCGGATAATTTACTATCCGGATTATCCGAGATAACTATGATCCCATTCCTCAAAACCGGGTATCCGGATAATTCGGATCCCAACTATCCGGATCCGGATCCAAACTATCCGGATTCGGATCCGAACTATCCGGATCCAGACTAAGCAAAAAAAGGTCAAAATTTCCCTCAGATTGCATTGTTTCATTGGGAAAATATAAATTTCATGATATTCTCATTTTCTCAATGAAACAGAAACAACACATATTTGAAGCTTTTTTGCTTAGTCCGGATCCGGATAGTTCGGATCCGGATTTCAGGAATCGGATAGTTCGCAGATCCGGGTATCCGGATATCCGGATATTAGCAAATCCGGATCCAATTTTCAGCTCTACAATCTACTCGCGAGTTCGGCCAAAACTAGAATGACAAATCCAGAAGTTTAATCTGGATTCTCATCCTCAAACAAGCGAGCCGATTTCAGGTTAATGTTAATTATTTACTCGGGTGGGTTTTTCGCGAGGGTTGATCATGTCATTTTCCAAGTTAGATTTATTACCCTTTTACGGCTGCATCTTTGAGGCCGCATTTCTGTACACCTTTCTGGGTAAATCACTTAATTGCCAGGATCTACTTTTGTTACTTTGCCTATCTTGAATCGATGACACCGATTCAGTACATTGGGCTCACTTTTAAGACGGATCCCTTAAATATAGTTCACACAAGCGAAGTTACTGTCCCAAGTAGGCTCGTTTTCAGTCCCTCACCTCCTCTTGACATATGCACTAGTTTACTTGCGCCAGTACGAAAACGAGTTCCACTCACTTCAACTTTTTAGCGAAGTGGAACCTGAGAAATAGTCAAATTGAGTGTATATTCTGCAATTGGTACACGTTTTGATGTGTGTAGTCATTTATAATATCATCTGGCGTGGAACTTGTGAAATGCTAAATATTTATTTTTGAGACAAAATGATTTCAAGCAAAAAGTTACACATTGAAAAGGTCATTAATTGTGCAGCAATGTATTTAAGGGCAATTACGGATGAAAAATTCAAAGAAAAAAGAAAGTGCGAGTACGTTCCTGGCATATTGATTGCTGAGGAATAATATTTTTGCTTACGTAATTATCTTTTAAATTTACGAAATTTCTTACTGAAAAATAAAAAGCACTCCCTTCGTTTAAAAGCGCAAACACAAATGTGTTGACATTTTACAAGTTCCACACCAGCTGATATTATTAAAGACTACTTAAATCAAAAAATGTACCAGTTGCAGAAAATGTACTCAATTTGATTATTTCACAGGTTCCACTTCGCTATAAAGTTGAAGTGAGTGGAACTTGTTTTCGTACTGGCGCAAGTAAACTGGTTGGTATGTCAAGAGGAGGTGGGGGACTGAAATCGAGGCTACTTGGGACAGTAACTTCGCTTGTGTGAACTATACTTTAGTGTGTATCTTTACCTGACTTTGCTTCATAATTGATATCGTGCCTGGCGACGTATTCATTCCAGGCAATAAATGCGAAATACATTTTTTGAAAGATTATGCATCCTACATTTTACTTTTTCTTCTAGAGACTGGCAAATTTTAATTTTTTTCTTTCTTTTGTCTCTAACTAATATACACTCTATTTCAAAGATATAAACGAATTTGAAATTTTCCGTTTTCTCTAGAACGAATACAAGTTCTGATAAATCATTTTCAGTAAATAGAGTGACACTCAAGACTCCTCGAATGCACTAGATAAGTTGTCTAGTCTAAATAGTATTTGAGCTGTGTAATAAGAAATTGCCAAAAATTATAGATTGTATTCTTAGCAAGAAAACGGAAAATTTCAAATTTATTTACTGCTTTGAAATATAGTGGATAAGCACACATTGCAAGCCGAATATCCGAGATCAGCATTGTATATTTTGTTGAAGTTTTGTCTAAAGTATGAGTTCTTTGCCTTAACAGATATTATATTCATCATTTTATTTTCTCTATAACTGGAGACGTAGAAACTGTATGGTAGCAGTTCGATCTCAACAGTAGTACTTTTCCATAATACTTTTATGTACATCTTTAAAAAGTGATAAGACTGCTTCTTTATGTTGTGGAAATTTTCTCGAGCAGGTATCCTCTTCCTCTTTCCTCCATTAAATGCTTACAGTGTCTTATGGTGTCTTTTAAAGGCATTTGGACTTTAGACTTCTCGAAGCTAGGAGAACTCTCATTAAAAATTTCTGGCACAAAGGTACGCGATGATCCATATCTTTCTTAAAATACCACTTTTAATAGTTTATAGAAGTGCAGTTGAAAATTTTCGGAGGAACAATTGTCTTTTCATATCTACTTGTGTTTTATTTTTCTAGCATAACAATAGCTTAAGATAAAGTAATCTTAACTGATTTTGTTATGCCTAGCATAAAACAATTTTCTAAAATGTTGATTATCCCGCCGCTGCCACTGTTTAATCTACGCTGTTCTGTTGATTACACAGAGAACTGTCATCATTTTTAAAAAAAAAATCTAAAGATATTTTTAATTTTTTTCTGTAGTTCTGTTTTCGAAGCTTATCCGTACATTTCAAATTTTTTCTAGAATTTTTCCCCAATTAACAGAACGGGTTAAATGAATTTACAAAAGTTGTGTAATTTTAGCGCTGCATTTTGCTTACAATAAAACTATATCATACGATTGTATGATTTCGTTCACTAAATATCATTATTATTTTTTTAAATATTCGACTCAGCAGCAAGTTCATCACAAAAAATTATATTTGTAAATTCAAATTTTCGTAATTCATGTCATCATGTCCTTGTAAAATAAAATAGTGTTTCCTGTCTACTGATAAGTGCAGATTTTATGTTTGCATAGTATAGACTGGATCCATTAACAAACGCCATGACCCATGTCCACTATAATGATTATAACTCTGTTACTGACAGGATTATATATATGGTACGGACAATGCCTTTTAATCATTTCACGAAATTATCAGTTTTGTTTGAGGTCTAGAACACGTCTTGAAAAACGGCAGCAAATATAATCCAATGTAATATATATATATATATATACATATATATTCTCTCGCATTCTGAAGACACCTCTTTAATAGTATTCTGAGCGTGTCGTATTCAACTCCTCTATATATATTTATGGACCGGTGAATACACGTGGTAAATGACATCCCTCTTCTCAAAAACAGCCTCATATATATATGTGTATCCTCACAAAAGACTGTCAGGACACCCATCTCTATTCGGTCTCATAAATTCGTTGTATTCCGGACACGTCTTCTCATGGATTCTTCCTAACAGAGTTAAACTCGCGCGGTATTAGCCTGCATTTGATAGGATTAGAAGTTATAAGACAGGACAGCAAATGTATATGTATGTACATATATAATACATATTCGATACGTTTGTATATACATATATGTATTTTCAACTGACGAAAAGTTTCCCTTTGTTGGCCTGAGGTTTCGTGACATCCTTAGGGGTCCCGAGAATTAATAGTTCTACAACTTTGGGGGATCCGGAAATATTTTTCCTTTTACATATTATATTTGTCTTATAATTTCCGATGGTGGGCTAAGCTATGTGGTGGACTCATTTTCTACAAATGAAGTAAGATTTTTCATTTTTATATACCTTCTAACTAGCAATCCTGGTAGAGCACGCCTTGATATTTCAAGTTAGTAGTAACTGAATGTAAGCAAACCAAAAAAAAAAAAAAATATATTTACCGCTCTGAAGTTGTATGGCGGTAATAAATAACTTTTAAGCCACCGAGACGTGAGGCAACGTGAAAAGCATAAGAAATCACCAACTACCCCTCATGTGTACAAAAAAAAGCAAAAAGGAAAAGAAAAAAAATAATAAAAAAGAGCCGTTCTGCTGATGGTAGATGAAAGTTTCTGTTGCCTCAAGGCATCCTATCGATCATACTCAATTGATATGAGAATTTCCTGTTTTGTATTCAACTGATGATTTCCAATTTTACCAAGGGTGAAAGTTTAGTAAAAGGATTTCAAGGCTTCCACTTTCCTTGCTTCTTCTGGTCCTATATGATGAAAGTAGTTATAGGGTGGGTGCCGTAAGCAGTAATGAATCACGTGTTTATTTCGGTCATTATTAGATAGAAAACTTTGTTTTCGCAGTTTTATTGATTTCGCCCCAAATATCAACTGGAGATGTTTTCTGAACTTTTCCCCCAAAGATGCGTAGTTAGGAGAAATCTTCGCGTGGTATTAGATCATGAAAAAAGTAAGTAAATAGTTATGATGAGTGGGCAAAAAGAAGAAATTGAGTATTGTCGACATTTTTGTTGATAATTATATTTTTTACAGGATGCTCAGTCGGCATCGACAAGGTCAACTTACTTCCAGTGAAGAGAAAATGAAAGCTTTAGAATTGAGGGAGCTCACCAAAAAAATAATATGTTGAGCTACAATATTCACTAAAGACAATTCTTTTGCCATAGAAAGATGGCCACATGTTTGCAATTTTTAAAGTTCGTGAATTCATCGAATCCATAAATATAACACGTACGCTGCATGCAATATTGGAAATGCACGAAACTGTGAACTCAATTCAAACTTAGGCTGCTGGCAAATTTCATCACAATGGGGATTTTTCTTTTGAGGTACACACATTTTTTCCCTTCTGTTCTTGATGACATCAAATGTAGAAGTAGCAGCTATAAGGAAACTAGGCTAATTCTTGAACATTTGTCGTATAGTCCTGATCGCCCGAACCGGTTCTTAACCCTTGACCGCCCGGGTGCGGTCACTGTGACCGCTGCAGGTCCTGGCGATCCCACTTATTTACGCTTTCACTGCTAATACGCACTTCTCTCTCTCGGTACCTTCCTAGATCTGTACTTAAGTACGGTTTCAGCCTTCATAGCGATCATACGTGCATTCGTCTTTATATTATTCGCGTGCAACAATCGACAGCGGTCATAGTGACCGCACCCGGCCTGTTACGTTTTTGTTTTTTTTTTTATATAACTATTTAGAAAATACTAAATAATGTAAATGTAAATGTTTTTTTTTTATATATAGGTATGTAAATAATGATCTTTTTAGACGCTAAACTAAATAAAACATTTCAAAGAAAATTTAATTTTGCTGCACTGGAATGTTATTAAGAAAAAGCTGTGATTTTTCTGAAATTTCAGATTGATATTTTATTTTTGTTTAACTATTACTTTTTTTTTATCTTTTTATGCTAAATAAAAGATTATAGTGTCTGTTATATATTGCATTTTTTATAAAAATTTCCCTGAATTATTTATGAAAATTAATTGATACAGCATTTGAGCGGTCACAGAGACCGCACTCGGCCTATAGTGATACGAAAAAACCACCCGGCCAGTTGAGGGTTAAAGAACCCAGAATTATGCGAAAAGGTTATTAAATTACTAATTTTTCCAAAATTAAACTTTTAAATTATTATGAAATATTAATTTCTACGAAGTTTATAAAAAGAAGGGTAAGAATCATTCATAATATAAAATATAAATCCGTAAGCCAGAAAAAGTTTTTAAAACAAAAGCGTCACAGAATACTTCATAAAAGAAAACAACTCCGTCAAAAGTCTCTATAATGTGACTATAATTTCTCCTTTAGTTGCTTTCACGAACATACGAGTAAATTTTAAAAACAAAGGTTCCTGTGTAAATCAAAAGGAAGTAAACCAAAAGGAAGTAATCTGATCTGATGCACATAGGTACTTCTGCTATGTTTCCTCCAGCAAAGCAAAAGAAGTTGGGGATCGTCATTACTTACCTACAAACATCATGATTCGAAAATGATTTCCGATTAAATCGTACTTTCGATAGTTCAAGGAAATCACATTACCAGCGTTGGTAGAAGGATGATATTTCTCGACTTATTAACTTGTGATACTCAGAGAATGAAAGAAACGAACGAATCTCAGGGGAAATTCGAAATTCTCATATCGAGATTACTACGAGAAAGTGAGCTATGTATTCGCTAAAATATTAATATGTATGCACTTCTGAGTATACAGGGTGAACCATAATTATTGGGAAAACTTTTCTTTTAAAAAACTTACTACGTCCATAGAAATACACTGCAGAAAGTGGGCTCACTTCTATATAGCGTAACTCCTTCCTAGAAAACTTTTGTTTTTCACTATAAATTTTGGTACTGCCTCAGAACGCGTCTACGTAGAGAGCTGACATTTTGCACATATAGTTTTCATTAAAATATAGTGCATAAAATTTTAAAAATTACCTAATTCGGGCAAACTCTTCATGTTTCTGCCATTCATAACTGTTGGTTTTCATATTATTTAACTTTTATGTGCATTTAGAGTACAATATTATTGGTCTTAGACCAATTATAACATTTTCTCCTGTTTCTTCAGAATCTCATGCAAAATATGTACTCGACATTTATTTTAGAGTATAATAGATCTTCACAATCTGTGGTACATAAAAGATTTCTCTACTCAGTGGGATATATTGCGAGCCTTCCCTGAAAAGCCATAAGGGAGCAATAATTTTAGAATAAAAATAAACATTTTATGTAAATTTCTAAAAAAAAATTAATGCACTTGTTGCCGGCCTCCAATAATACATACAAATTATATAGAAAAAAATTATCGTAAATTTGTGAGTATAAAACATCAAGTCGAGGCCTCGTTGATTTAAATCCGAGCGAGGCATTGCTGTCCTCCTCCAATAATGCATACAAAAAAAAAAAGTATGGCTATCTGCATTCATAAAAATGTTTATTTGCCTAGACACTACTTGTTTTTATCAATTTCAGCCACCAAAAATGCATACGAATTCTAAAGAAATATGGTCGATTAAAATTCTAGGAAAAAATGAATGTTACAATGAAAAAATTGTTACAAAAAATTCTGGTTCGTACCTATGACAAACATTTAGCCGAGATCAGTGAGTTATTGATGTTCGAGCTCTTCTCATCATCAGTTTTTTAGTACGGCCATCGATAACTGGGTATTTCTTGTTTGTGGCAATAGTAATGATATTGATATATGCTAGTGCGTTAATTCATACATTGAAACGCTTTATCAGTACAAGAGATAATAAATATATAACAAAACCTTTCGTGCGACACATAAGCGCCAAAATAAAATTAGCGTTACTTTTAGGGCACTACTAAAATTTGTAGAAACAAATTAAAAATTAACCAAACATTTTTAGAACCAGGCCACTCTATATTAAAGTCGACAGAGTCCACAGTGCAATTGAAATGCATATTTGGGATTATGAATTGCATAATTATTTTTAAGGTAAATCATATATTTTTGTTTGTAAACTTTTCTGTTCTTATTTTTACCTTTCAATAGTTATTTTTTAGTTCTATTTGAAATAAACTGAATTATTTTGACGTTGTGTGTAAAGCTTATTCTAAATCCCATCTAAATGTTTTCCAATAATTTGTTATTTTTTCAAGGACTTATTTGTTCCATAACCTTGTAATTTGTTCTATATCCACTTTGGTGATTATTTGTGATGAAATATTTTGAGCATGTTCTATATCCTTTTATACCACATTTTAAAAAAATTTCTATTAACATTTATTTACAAAGATACAAATTATATTCTTAGAAATAATTAACTTCAAATTCAAACCATTTTTTAAGAAAAATAATATGAAAAGTAATTAATAATATAATGTAATAATTACAATCGTCACACTAAAAACTACGGTTCTCTCACAAAAACGTTTCTAGTTTTTGGAACACTTAAGTACTGGGCCGAAGATTTGACATATTACTTAATAATATTATGGAAGAAATGGGTTTTCATTAACACAGAGATAAATACAAAATATTTTTATGAAACTAACAATAATATTCGGTTGATTATATTATTTTCAGGTTAACCACAATTTGTTTTATATTTAATATAATATTTCTTTCAGTGCAGCGGGTATCCAGATTTTTGTATAGTAATCCTAGAAAGGAGTTTTTCAAAATATGTAATGAAAAAGGAAAAAGGAATTCCTCGATTTCGCTCGTATTCAAATTAATACAGATTGGTGTGCAAAAATCGTTGCATTCTTTAATATTAGGCACCTGAATATATTTTGTCGTCCATATTTCTATGCGTTACAAACGGACTGATGATTTCATTGTAGTACTGTTATAAAAGTAGCGGAAGTCTAACGAAAAAGTTAGTGTAAAAAAAAAACAACATATATATATTTATAGGAACGCCGTACTATGCTGTGTTTTATATTTATTTTAATACCCTAGATGAAATCATAGGGTATACTAAGTTTGTCATTCGGTTTGTAACACCTAGAAATAATGCTGTTAGAGCAAAATGGATTGGAACCCAATGCTTAATATTAAAAAGTATTTTGATTTGTGCATGTCCGGCCATCCGTGCGCACGATAACTCGACAACGCGTGCACTTCGAAGGCTGAAATTTTGCCCACGGTTCTTTTTTTAAAAAAACAGTAAAATTAATTTAAAAAATGAGTAAAATCGGGCAATTCCTTCGTGGGGTTGCCATACACGAATTTCGTCTTTCACTATATATTTGGACAGTGCCTTAGAACGCGCTAAGCTAGACTGCTGAAGTTTTGCGTATGCCGTTTTCATAAAAATAGTAAATATAATTTCAAAAATGGACTAAACCGGGCAACTCCTTCTTGGAGTTGCCATATAAAAATTTAAGTTTTTTACGTATACTGTAAAAATTATTGTTTTTATTGTTATTCAGAATATGAAATCCTATGAAATTAGTTATAATCATTTTTACTGTCCTACGACCCTTCTGGAAATACTGTGTGGAGCAAAAGTAATGACCCTATTTGGTTCAGCTACAACTTCGTTTCAAAATTTAAAAACTGGAATTAGTTTTTTTATATATATATGTTTGTGACATGAAATTTCGCCGCATTAGGTTTTAAAGATGATGTCTCTTAAATGGTGACCTCCAGAGTTGATGCTATTTATGACATTTTCCATAAAACTGCCGTAACACTTCCTGCGATATGTTCCTTATTTCTTGATGAATGTTTTCTTTTAGGGCTGCGAGAGTCTGCGGCTTGTTAACATATACCAGTGATTTCAAATAACCGCAAAGAAAGAAGTCTGGACAGGTCAGACCGGGTGATCTTGCAGGACAAGGCAAATCGCCAAAACGAGAGATAACACGGCCTGGAAGAGCGTCCCTCACTAAGTCCATAGTGTCGAACGCTGTGTGTGCTGTGGCGCCGTCTTGTTGGAACCAGATGTGTTCGAGGCCTAATTTATCCAAACTGGGTATCAAGAACTCACGTAACATGGCTCTGTAGCGCTCGCCAGTGACAGTTATCGCCTTACCTGCAGCGTCTTCGACAAACGAGGGTCCGATCACTACTTCAGCACAGACGCCACACCATAAAGTAACTTTAGGTGGGTGCTTCTTGAATAATGCGCGGATTTTCAGTGCCCCAGAAGTGAGTATCCTGCTTATTGACATGCCCCGAGAGATGGAAATGCGCTTCTTCACTCATCATCGATTAAAAAAAAAAGTCATAGCTATACTCTAGACGAGCTCGGTGGTCAGTAAGCAGCAGCTGATGAGTCATCTGAGTTTTATACGGAAAAATCGTCAAGTCTTTGACCAAAATACGCTGGAGAGTCCACCTGGAAATGCCCAATTGCGTGCCATGCCGCCTCGTTCATATTGCTGGACACTCTTCCACATCTTCGCGCACAGCATCGATATTTTCGGCTGAACGGCCTGTTCTTGGTCTGCCAGAATTAGGTCTATCCAATGTTGTGCCAGTTGCTTCGGGGCTTGTGTCGAAGCATCGCATTGTGCGACCAACCGGTGCCGGACGATGGGGAAATCGTCAACGAAATTCACGGTGTGTTTTTATCATTGATGAATTATTCCGTAAAAACATTGACACGATTATTCCACGTTCTTGGGGAGTGTAACGGTCCATGTTCATTTTTAGTAATTTTATATTTGTTTACTACACAATTTTCAATATCAGAATGACAGGAGATGTCAAATAAAAAAAATATAAGAAAATTTCTATAGTGCTAGTACTTTTGCGCCACCCAGTATATCCAGATGGGTAACCATACGGAATTACATACGGGCACTGATATACGGTATCATCAGAATTAGTCTTATTGTTAGACCAATTCTAGGTTTTTTGTTTGTTTTTAATTTTTATATCATTAATCTAAGCTAGGGGGAAACCCTCTGATGCAAAGCACAGCATGGCGGGAAGGAGATAAAGAAAGGATTAAGGTACCAGCGTTTTGGAAAATAAGGAGAAAAATTAATTCCTGATAATTTTGTTTAAATAAATTACCTACCTGTTGTGGCGTACTTTAACATCCCTGTACTTAACTCAAAGATACTGCAAAATCAGATATCAATGTATTAGCGCAATTCACAAAGGTATTAGATATGTACCCTCAACTGAGTCAACAGCATTTATTGAACATTACGTAAACGTCTTAGAGAGTAATTCTATTGGAAGAATTATCTAGAGCTACTTTGTTCGAGCCAAAACACCTTCAAGGCATATAGGTTAGGTTGCAGAACTTTATATTCCCAACGCGCAAATAATAATATAGAAAGTTCTCTCACTCCGAGGTCTGCGTTATATAAAAGAAATATGCCAAAACCCCGACAAATTAAAAAAATTCAATCCTGCAGAGAACTGTCAAATACTTTCGTCGGGTCACAAATATGAAATTTTCTAATTGCCTAATAATTTTGTTGGGTTACATTAAATAATTATAAAAAAAATGCAGAGACCCGTTTAAAAGAATAAATAAATAAAAAAAGATTAATAATATTAAATTGAACTGGTTCGAAAGTGACATGGAAATTTTACTTCGATTGGAAAAATATTGGAAGTATTTCCAAATGGGGGTAACATTTTATAAATCGCGATCCGAAGTCAGTCGGGCAGTCTTTTTTGTAAAAATTACAAGCTCATAGCAGAAAAGTAATTAGTTTAAAATTAAATTTAAAAAAAGGGAGCCGAAGGGGTCCGAAAGAGGAAAGGAGTTGGACAGTTATAGAAGATAAGTCCTGCATTCATTTTTTTTAAAGAGTTTGCTTTTTGTGCGGGGCCACGTGCCATCTTTGTTTTTTTTATATATGTACCTATATATGTATATGTATATCTTGGTTTAATGTTTTTTTTACTCTTAGAATAAATTTCTTTAACGTTTTATTTTCAATAGTTTCTTTAGCCTTTATTTATTATACGAGAAGAGATGTGCATACCACATCACCCCCCCCCCCCCCCCCCAGAACTAGCCTAGTTGCTGCACGAGGGGAGTAAGAACATCCTGAAGGTTACGACAGCTATATAAATCCCACGGTTTTTGGTGGAAAATTGGTAAATAACTTGGCACTGATATTTGTTCTCCAAAATTATATCAGTGAATGAATCCACACAAGTCTGTAAATATTTTTTTTTTATTATAGAAATTCTTAAATAAAATGCTAAAGAAAATGGCGAAAAACTGAAGCAGATACGAAACTTCGCAGTAATAATTTCGTAAGCAGTGACTGCCAATAAATTTCCACCTTACGTCAAACTAATTATCTCATCATTTCAGTGTTAATTTTTTTCTTCTTCTTAAATGCAATAAGCTTCATGAATATAGGAGGATCGCGGTGGACAACGGCAACAATGTTACATGATTTACTACTCTGGAGCCGTTGCAGAAAGACACTCATGTATCCATCTACTGTTCAACAGACAAAGGAGCATCACTGGGTCAAAACTAATTGAATTTCGTAAGCCGCAGCAAGTAAGTAACGCTTCCATCGAAAGTGTTATCACCACGCTATTAAGGCGTAATTAGTAGGTACCCAGTTCCCAGTTCAATGTTCGCTGCTAAGGGCATTGCGTTATATAGCAGCGCATGCAATTTCGGTGTGAATCAATCAAACCACAACCCACAGCCTGAACTTTAAAGCTATCAGGCCGTTCCTCGTAAATTTCTGAATTTCTAACCAACAAAGACGATAAATTTGCTTCGCTGATGTTTACTAGCCTATTAGGGATAGCCAGCGTTGGTTCAATTATCTAATTTGCCGGAGATTAGAGTTAACCGAGTCCAGCTTCCCATTTGTGCTCATGGTGAATGCCAGTTTATGACAAGACTATATGATTTGAACTGGGGGAGTGGGAGAAAGAGTCATTTGCAAGGTGAGATTTATAGGTCTGGAGCAATCAAATCTATTCCAAAGCACATTAAGAAGGATAGCCGGTCTCATATGGTAGTTGGCGGCTCTATACTCACAAATGTGATTTTCCCTGTCCAGAAGGTTTGTGCGACCGGCCTACAATAAACATAAATTTTCCGACCGCTATATTCAATAGATAATAATAGAAGCGCTGCTCTCACTCTCTCTATCCCTCATCTGCATTTTAGTTATGATTTAATATTCCGCTACAGTATCCTTGAAGTACTAATCGTAAAAGTTACGACATGTATCGAATCTTAATTTACAACTCGGGAGTGGTGTGCCACTTTTACTATGCCATCAGGAGTCATTTAATAGCCGTTCGGGTGCTTCCCTCAAAATATTTTCTACATATTTATGCTGCGGTGGTGGTGGTATATTTCAGGAATTCATTTAGTAGCCACTGACCATTCTTGCATCTCTTCCTTTCACCTCTTGTATTCATCGTTATTTGTGAAATGCAGTACGGCATGCAAATTGTTTGTGATAAGTTAAGAAGACTCCTTCTGATAGCATGCTATGAACGGCTCTCTAGGATTGTCTAAATGGAATATCGTCCACATGAGTTATGTATATTGTTGGAATGGGTATAAAATTTGCATGTTGGATGCGATCTTTTAAATGAGCTGTGAACGAGCTGAATTGCTGATGAGATTTCTAGATATAACTAGAGTCTATATAGAAGATGGGGGTCTTTAGACTCTAATTTAATGCACACAATTATTGTATATCCTTGAAAAAGAAATTGAATTCCGTATAAACAATAGAAGGGTGCAAATATTTTTTTTTCAAATTTGTAATCAGCTAGGTATAAACATTATCGAACAATTCGATAGGATGACGAATGCGTGGGCACCAATAAATGGGTTTTGATATCATTTCTACGATATAAATTATGAGCCAAATTATTATAAATAGTTAGATAGAACTATATATGTATATATATGAAGGTAGAAAAAATATACTTGGTCAGTGGTGAAATTCAAACCTCGATGGATGAAGCAATACTTCATCCCATTGATATGAGAAATTATATAAAATGTGAGCATGGGTCATTATATGTATAATAGTCAAAAAAACCAAAACGGCTTAGCCCACACTTCTGAAGTTGGTCCGATTAGAAAGAAGGTGCTTCCTAAGTGACCCAATGAGATTCCAGTTTGCGGATGGGAGAATGCTCCATCTGAGATCTTGATCAGATATTCAGACGATAATCGTCAATGTAGACAAATCTAGGAAGAAGAAATCGAGCAGTACATGTATGCAACAGCCTAAAACTGCCTTCAGAAGGAAAAGAAGAGGTTAACGCTATTAGGCGAGCACATCCAGGACTCATATCTAGCAGCGTAGATGAAATATATGTAACACCTATAGCACCTATAGCACCGATGCACACTTACCGGCACAGCAAGAACCGTCACAGACAGGCAAAATATTTTCTATGAAAACAAGTTAGCTAATTCATATCAACCAGCACCGGCAGATACTGGCACGTAACGGAAACTTCGTTGACGGTCACTATCGGTGGCTAGAAACCAGACCGGCATTTGTTGGTTGCTGGTCTAGTTTCGAAGCTAACATGGGATCACTTTTCTATAGTTTCCGCTTGATATTTGCCTTCATTGAAAGTGTCCCTTCAGTTGTTTGTCGTTATATGTGCACAAGAAGTGCCGGTGCCGGTCGATGATTGTCTGTGCCGGTTCGTGCTGTTCCGGTAAGTGTGCATCGACCTTTAGATGAAGGAAAGTGAACATGTTCAGCCTATTTTAGCTATTGCTCTCAGAAATGGACTTTATGCGAAAAGCACGATCAGTGACTGAATCAAGCAAGTGATTGTGGGTGTTGTCAACCTGTCCAATTTCTAATCCTTTGGAACGTTTAATCTTGGAGAAAAAAATATATGGAAAAAAAAATATCGACAAAATTTAGCCTACAAAAATGTTTGTCGTAATCTAAGAACTACGACAAATGTGTAAATTCAACAGATCCATTAAGGAACTGAAGTTGACTGTGGTACCTAGAGGGTAAGTCCAGTGGAATGGCACCGACAGGACTTAAGACGAAAATTTGTGTAGATGACGACAATAACAACAATAGTCTAGTTCATTAAATTCCAAATACTTACATGCTCTGGTTCTTGTGAATAAACTGGGAAAATATGGACAAGTGTAGATGGAGGGGATTAGGTGTGTCCAAATAAACCTACATCAAACTAAAGCAACTATGGTTTTGCTTTAATTAAGAGCGCCTAGATGTCGCTTTTATTCAGGAACCTTACACGATACATAACAAAAGAACTAACTAAGTTAGAATATATGTAAGTCTCATCGTAATTGTATAGATTTAAGGGAACTTTGGATAGACTAGAGGCAGCGACAGGAGCGGATGAACAATAATAGCTATTGTTACTAGAAAGTAACCCTCTGAGAGCTAACTTTAAATCCATAGATCATTATGGCATCGGTGCGCTAAGTACGATTGAATGGTGTTTGAATGACGTTCTATGAAAAATTCGGCAAGTCACTATTTAATTGACATTATCGGAACTGTGGCTTTATTTATGGTTACGATCTCTGCTCGAAAGATACCTACTGCAAAAGTCTGGTGAGTAGTATGATTCTTGGAAATATTAAGGCAGGCTGAGTACCTTTATGGTTCTAAACTGTATTCTAAGTAGATGACATTTGATGTCCATTTAATAATCATATGCAATGTTTTTTTTCAACTGACAGTAGAGAAGTGAGACGCGCATGTGTTGTGTATTTAGGTAATAAGCAATTGGGTCCATTTTTGCTGGTTTTTGTACAGTGGTTTTTCTGAGCCATGCTTTTTGGATTATGATTATATCAACGGTCTCTTTCATCAATAGAAACTACAGATTATCTGATACTTGATAATAACGTTTATCTGAATCACTAGCATTGATTGCAATAGAATGTATCAGTTTTCACAAAACCTATATCTCGTCTTAATTGATTTCCGCAACTTTTTATTACTCAACATAGATTTCGCATATAGACCTGTAATTGCACTAAATTGAAGACACAGTAGAGTTTATCGATATCTTCTCTGACAAGAGTAGGGGCATATCCGTTAATTGTAGAATAATTAATACTACTTATCGGCTCCGTCATCTTAGAGATATTCAACTTCTGGCACCGAATCCTTTACGAAATACTGGTCGATGCAGGTTATTATATCTATGATGAATATGTACACAATCCTGCGCAATGAATTAGGAAATATATTCCAGTAGACTTTCCGAATGATGTTGCAGAAGAAGTTCTATGGAATTTTGTCATCTTCCTGGATTTGCTGCCTTTGTGAATCATTGCTAGAAGTTCCTAAACCATTTGGCTAATTGTCGAAGCTTTGTCAGATCCTTTTTTGATATACTAAGCCTATGCTCCTTCACTCATACCATTTACGGTTGTTTGTTTGTTATTATATTGTTTTAGTTATTTCTTAAATTTTGATTTTCAATGTGCAGGAGATAGGCAGACAGCCATCCACGGTAGAGATCTACATTAACACGGGAAGGAGCGATTTTTAAAACTGTAGGTAGTCTGCTATCCGAAATTCATATAGCATCAATTCAGAGAATTCTGAAACGCATAGATTGCGGCATATGCTATTGCATCCGGTGTCTGGTCGGGCGATGTTTATTTTTGTTATTTGAAGCTGCCCTGACAACAATATGATGGTTGGGGGTATCCAACTATTTTCGCTATAGATAGAAAGATTAGACTTGATTTATTTTCATTACCAGTTCGGAGCACTGACAAAGCTCCAGGCTGGTGTATAATTAGATCTGAAATATCTAAGTATCTACGTTTGGTAACTTCACATAATTAGCAAAATTGCAAACCATTTTGGTCTCACAACGTCTTTTAGGTCTCTACGAATTGATTCATCTTCACGTACAACTGTTTCAATGCATTTTAAAGGCATCATAAGAATTTTTCCAACGCATACAAACCTATCAATTTTCACTTTTCAACTCAAAGTGAACTGACTTTCGATTCTAATGACCTTTTTGCATAGTGGATACTACAATGCACATGCACTAACATTTTGCTCATAATAATTGACTGCAATACAACAAGAGTATAATTGAGAGTAGCTCTACATAGCTGGCTACATATGCCACACCATTACTTACCCTAAAACAAATGAAGCGATATTCTTTGCCGGGAACAAATTTCAGAACTTCACAACTGCAAAGAAGTTTTCTTTGCAGCGACGTTAATGAAGCTATTAACAACGCAGATGATGGGTGGAAACACAACATTGGGGCTAGATTAATTTGTACGTCCAAAATAAATTTCAACTAAAGCCGTGCAATGGCTGTCATCAATCCTTCAAAAAGTCTCATCTCTTCTTAAGATTTAATTGAAAAGAAACCATGATTTATGATGATAGACTCTCCAGCTCTAATTGGATAATTAACGGGCAATTGCTGCGAGAAGAAATGGGATTCTGTGGTCAGCGGCTTTCTTCACTTTGTGTAGAAACTTTCAATCAAGCACACGGGGATGGACTTCTTTAGCTAACTAACGTCCATCCATATACGTTGAAGAGCGCAGCACAAACAAAAACTAGAATAAAGCCCATTCAGCTACACACGTGTGTATAACTGGTATTAAAAGAAAGTCCATTAGTTTTGCCCGGAACTCATAGAAGTTTAGTAGAATACGGTAATTTGTGAAATATTTGGTCATTAGCAGTGTGCACCTAGCATCGTCGGCCCATCCAGGTACTTGAATGGCCCCAGTTATGAACATCTCTATTGTGGTAGATTTCAGCAGATTTTGAATCCTCATCTCAACTCTACTCTGTGCTGTCTGGTACTTGAAAAGACCCAGGAAAAATGGAAATTTGATGTGACTGCATTTAAATCGGTTTTTGTTGTAGGTAAACGGACCGGCACGAGAGCCTAGAATTGCTGATGATTGCTGAAAGATTATTAGTTCCTCCCATAGCGGGATTGCTTGGTTAATTAATTTGTGGGTAGCTTAGATTTAAGTCACGACTATGGGCAGTTACTGAAAGTCTTGGAAATCTTCAAGGTTGGTCTGCTACCTTGGAAATATGCTTAGATGCGCCTCTTAACTAATTATGTTATGTACCAACAGTTTACTTAAAACTGGGCTAAGAAGATGATTTTCAATTGGATAGAAGTGGTGGCAAAATATGCCTATACCTGGGAGGCCAAAATATTTAGGTCTTATAGGCTTGCCTATCGTTTATGCAGAATAACTTAATAATCGATTATACATCGGAGAAGTCTACGGAATAATGGATTTAATTGGGAGTAATTGAAGGTAATTATTGATTATCTTGGTCATATAGGTACTGCATGTTAGGAATTTAGGTGGGTAAGCACTTGTTACGATTAGACCTGTTTGTGATTAGAATATTGAAGAGCAGTGAATTTGTGGAACGTTGTGTGTGCATGCACTTTAATCAAGTCTTTATATGGATTGCGAGATATTCTTGGGTATAGGCGTGTATTGAATGAACTGTAATTTTCAACGGCAGTATTGTTGCTACTAGCTAAATTCATCTACTTAGGCTAAATCTTCCATGCTTTACATCATCTTTTCATCGATTATGGTTCTGGGAATATTCATGTTAATCAGCACTGAAAGAAATCATTCATGAGTTTGGCGAATCATTTCATTTTCACACTTCCACTTGACTCCAACTTTGGAGATCCTTCGGTTATTGTTCCTGGAAACGTATTAAAGCTATACATATATACGAGTGTACATGTTTGCTAGATTTAATAAATTAGATATTGTCCTTCAAGCTGATTGGCGATGTGGCAATATCTTGTCATGTCGACTAACTCAAGCGCGGCTGCAATTTTGAATGCTTTTCCTATATTTATTGCTACATGTATGGTCAATGTTCCGATGATGTATCTGGTTTGATCTCTTGTAGATTGATTTTTGCTCGCAATTCGTTCTGTAGCTGCGCACATTCTTTCACCATACAAAATACTTTCGCGATTATAGTAAAATTCCGTGATGCTTCATCCCGTACTGTGCGTGTGTGGAACAGTCTACCATCTTCTGTATTTCGTTGGGCTAAAAATCTGCGAAGGATCAACATTGACATGTATCAGTACCTCCGCCACTCTCTTTATGTCCCTTAATCCTTTTCTTATCTTCTTCCTGCTGTACTATGATTTGCATAATAAGATATGCCCTGAGCTCAGCTTAATAATAAAGGGTTATTCAATAAGAGGTGTTATTTTAATTAGGCCGCTATTTCGGTAGATGTTACTTTTGGAGCTGTCATTTTTAGACATTTGACAAGTAGAAACTACGCCTTTAATAAAAATGGAACGATACACGATTCAGCAACGCATTGAAATTATTAAAATTCACTATAAAAATGGTGAAAATGTGGCAGAGAAGGTTCGTAAAACTCGAACATTTTTGGGTCGTCGTGAAGCACCTTGTCGAATCGCAATACAGAAATTGGTAGAAAAATTCGAGCTGTCGGGACAAGTTAGTGATGTGAAGAATAAAACCCGTGCACGTCGCTCAAGAACAGCCGAGAATATTGCTGCTGTAGCCGAATGTGTTGAAGTAAACCCAGGTTTGTCCACTCCTCGTCGTTTTTTGGAATTAGGCATTCCACAAACGTCATTACACCATATTTTGCATAAAGATTTGGGTCTTAAGACTTATAAAGTTCAGTTAACACAAGAGCTCAAGCCGCCCGATCATCAACAATGTCGAGTCTTTGCTGATTGGGTCCTTGAAATGCATGAAAATGATCCGGAATTCCATCGAAAACTCATCTTGAGTGATGAGGCCCATTTACACCTCGATGGCTTCGTCAACAAGCAAAATTGTCGCATCTGGGGCCCGGAACACCCAAGAGTTATTGTTGAAAAGCCTCTCTATCCTCAACGTATGACTGTTTGGTGCGGTTTATGGTCCCGCGGGGTCATTGGCCTTACTTTTTCGAAAATGAGGCTAGAGCAACAGTTACGGTGAATGGATTGCGCTATAGACAGATGATTAATGATTTTTTATGGCCGGAATGGGATGGTACTGATCTGGACAACATTTAGTTTTTTCAACAACACGGCGCTACGTGCCATTCAAGCAACGAAACCATTGATCTTTTACGGGAAAAGTTTCCGTACCGTGTTATTTCTCGAAGAGGTGATCACAATTGGCCACCGAGATCTTGTGACTTAACACCTTGCGACTTCTTCCTTTGGGGCCACGTGAAAGAGAAGGTCTACGCCAATAGCCCAGCGTCGATTCAAGACCTCAAAGATGGAATTCGTGAGGCTATCGAGGCCATAGGGCAGCCACTTTGCGATTTGGTTATGGAAAATTTCATGAAAAGGATATGGTCCTGTAGGCGTGGTCGTGATGGTCATTTGGCTGATGTTATTTTCCATTATTAACAGCATACCTTCCTCTTTATAATGAAGTAAAGATCCGATCATTTGTCTCAAAAAATGGCATTTTTCTTTGAATATCAAAATAACACCTCTTATTGGAAAACCCTATATAAATAAAAGTGCAAAACTTCTAATATACCAGGTGATCTGGCTAGGCAATTGGTAATCCTTAGAGATCGAGCTGCAAAGATATCAAGCCGCACCCCATATATTTCATTAACTGATGTTTATTATACCCTAAATGAAATCATAGGGTGTACTAAGTTTGTCATTCCGCTTGTAACGCATAGAAATAATGCTACTAGAGCAAAATGGATTGAGCACCCTCGCGGCTCCAGGAAATAACGGACCTTATTGGACCTTATTCCCTAATGAAATAAGGCCCGAAAACAGATATGAAAGAAAATCCAATATTCATCTACAGGAGCAAGAAAAAAAGTGAACCAAAACGCCGAAAATTCAGAGCAAGAGAAAAAGCAAATGAAATAAAGCCCAAAATATTGATAGTGATGTGTGTAAAGTAAGGCCGAGTCGCGCGGGTAGGCGAGGAGCATTAGGGTGGTGCTTCTCGCGATGGGACGGCGCACTTTCGCATTGATATTAATATAAAGGTAGAGCGCGTCACGCAGGGCGCCCACGCATTGCTGTTTGATTTAAAGTAAGAACGCGTAGCGAGGGGTGTTGGCGGGGGCGTTGGCAAGGGGTGCAGGAACACATTACCGATGCCCCCCCGCCTACCTCGCGCGACGCGTTCTTACTTTAAATCAAATATAAATACGAAAATACGCCGCCCAAACGCGAGAAAGCGCCCCTCCAACGCTTCTCCTCTACCCGCGCGACGCGTTCTTACTTTACACATATCGTTGGGAAATAATTCCATCATTTTCTGAAATGATTTTTGGGCGTTATTTCATCAGGATCAATTTTGTTTCTTGGGCTTTATTTCATTTACGAATATTGGATTTTATATCATTATGGAATAACGTCCAAAACCGATAAGTGAAACAAAACCCAAAAGTATGAAATAACACCCAAAAATGTTGGACATTATTTCATATTTGATACGTTGAAATTTATATGGAACTTTTGGGTCTTATTTCACTTATCGTTTTTGGGCGTTATTTTATTGGGCGCTTTTTCCCGGAGTCCACCCAAGCATAATATTTAAAGTTATTTTGATTTTTGCATGTCCGTCCATCCTTCTGTGCGCACGATAACTCGAGAACGCGTGCACTTAAGTTATGGTCTCCTAGAGCATGCGCTGGCGTAATTGCGCGACGGAATTGCGCCGGCGCATTAGCGTTGCAATCAAAAGAATTAAAAATATACTGAGTGGTTTCCTAGCAAGCGTTCAACGGTTTTGCTTTCTTGTGATTGTGTTCTAAACTATACGTTCTCTATTCCAACATAATTCAGTTGCCATTTTCCGCGCGTTAAGATCGGTACTTGAAATAATTGTGGAGCAAAATTGCAAACAGAGTGTGTTTTACGAAGGACTATACAGAATGAGCTTTCGTAGTCCATTGAAAACAGTCACTATACTCCGGCCAATGAACGTTTACAGACTCAGTGAAGTTGTTATTAACGCATTTGGGTTTGTAGGAAACTAAACTATGCGCAATTGCGTCCTTAATCGCGGAAATGCATTTCCGTCGCCGTCGAGCAATTACGTAAGCGCATTCTCTAGGAAACCATAGCTTTTAGAGAGCTGAAATTTTATACGCGGGCTTTAAAAAAACATAAATTTAGGTTCAAAAATGGGACAAATCGTGCAACTATTTCGTAGGGTTGCCATACAAAAATTTCGTTTTTCACTATATATTTGGACACAGCCTGAGAACGCGTAACGTATAGAGAGCTAAAATTTTGTACACGGCGTTATCATAAGAATAGTAAATATAATTTCAAAAATGGGGTAAATGGGACAACCCATTCTTCTTTTTTAAGTATGTTGTGAAAATGATCCTAGTCTTAGACATTTTTATTGTACCGAAAAGTTCTTCGTAGTATGTAATGCTAGAAATATGTATATGTGAAAAACCACTTCAACAATCAAACTTGTCCAAAGAGGTTACCATACGAAATTTCCTACGGGCATTCATCTAGAGTATTGCAAGAATTGTTTTTTTTTGACCTATACAGAACAAAGCTGAAGAAAACCCAGGGATCCAGAAAAAATTAAGGGAACAATTTTGAGTGTAATCGATGGAACTGTGGATTATTTAACAGCTATGGAGATCCGAAATCAAAATCGCATAAAGATATATATGGAGATTTGGCATTATCTACATGCAAACAAAGGTTTATATTATATTGAACTGATTTTTTTGCAGGATGAAAGCTTAGTTGATCACATTTTAATCAGGCAGGGACGATTATTAGGTGTATTGTACAAAGATCATCGCCCTTTAGTATTTGAGTTCGTCACACCAGACCAGACTGAAACAATAGTGGGTGAAGACTGTTTAGGCGGTACGAAGTCCACAATAACTTGGCCTATATAAATTTTCATCAACCAAACGATTTACAAAAGTCGTGTGCCTACAGCATTTAAAAACAAAGTAATATTATCGCTTTGACAGGAAAAGCCAAATCGGCCCTGCTAGTACTGCAGCATAAGGGACAATTCACTACTGTTGTCATTTGAGTTTATGCTTTTGGAAGTTATATTTGTACGTTACTGGAACTACTCAATAGTGTGCCGCCGGAATCTATTGCGATTTTCCATAAAAAGAACTGGATTCACAATGGTCTATTTGTTGATTGTCTTGCTCATTTAATAACTCTTTTGATGTTCAAAGTAGAAAAACCCGTGTTAGGTACTTTTGCTAGATAATCACACGACGCATACGAAAAATCTCCCATTCACTTAAATAGTAAGGCAAAATAGAGTGATTATTTTGAGCCTCCCCCGTCATTGCACCCATGGATCCTCTAAGTGTATTTTATACCGAAAAAGAAAACAATTTGGCTTAAAAGGAATCCAGGAAGAGTTATGACCCAATGTAAGTTATGCAAAATCTTTAATGGCTTACTCTAAATCAGTTACTGAAGTACAAAATGCTACTTGGATTTTCTAAAACTGTATTTTCCGAAGAAATCGTACCGTATTCGATGAATCTGATCGTTATTATATTCTTTGATAAAAGTGACTACTAAAAACCAATTGTAATTTATATTTTTAACGACTTAACTCCATAGTCTTACCTTTATGTATTTTTGTATGTTATTTATTTAAGATCAAACAAAATCTATTAATGTTTAAGGATTCTAAAAAATTAAAGCTGACTATCGGATGTTAAAGTATTAAAATGCCCCAAAAATACTCCATATAGCTACCAAGAATTTAAAAAATCCTCCCACAATCATTCATTTTTCAACAATTCAATTAAACCGCCAAGAATAAATTGTCGTTTTTCTTGCTGCGCCAATATAGGTATATACCATACCTTTTCCCAATTATAGCAATTTAGCGATACAGCAAAAGGAATCATCTCCTCAAAGTAAGCGCATGAATGTGCTATAAATGCCTTTATAAAATCTCCAATCCCAATGGCAGTGGAAGTAACGTTCCCGATGATACAATTCCGAGAATTATTATAGATCCTTTCAACAACCCTCAATTTTCCTTTTTTTTCTCTTTCTCTCTTTCACTCACTTAATATTATTGTAGAAAGAGTAGGTAGGAACTGAACTCAATCATTTGAAATCTGGGAAATTAAAGACGCACAATCCTAGGAATCATTCACTTGAGGCATTTCAAGATAAATTGCACAAGAAAAAAGTCTTAGAAGTGGCGAAAGAAAACACGAGGGCGAGCTCTATATTATATTTGTTTCGTATATAGAGAGGGTGTGCTCCCTGAAAATAATAAAAAAAAAAATCACAAAAGCAATAATTTTCATCCCCTAATTCGAAGCTTATTGACACCCCTCAGTGTTTATTCATGAAGAAATATGCCAGCCGCCACGCCTTTCGTGCCTTTCGTGTAGTACTACTACTTTCAGTACAGCATGCTATCCATGGAGTAAGAAAACTCGTTTTGAACAACGACACGTATATAAATTGGAAAAAGAAAATTTTCTAAAGGAAGTAAATAATAATAAGAAAACAACACAGGCCGATAGGTAACAAGATGAAGTGTATACCTCTCCCCATCTAGATCACAAGATGGATTTAACTTCTGAAAGAAAAACTCAAGAAGAAATCAACTTCTTCCCACGAATTTAATTGAATGGTGTATACTTTTGGTATATTTTTGGCCAACTTATCATTATTAGGCATTAGCCCACGTGAAATACAGTCACCTAACAATAACTTATATTCTGATGGATTTACCCATAAATTACCAACTTCAATTAGTCCTTTCTGATAATTCTCGTAATTTTAAAAATTAATATCGAAATACTTTAGCTATTCATCTTTGGAAACCATCTAAGCATTCTAGCCAATCTTATTATAAATCTTATACATTTCAATGTCCATTTCATCATGGAAAATGTCAAAGAAACTAACGCCTAATGACATAGATATACAATGCTTCTAATGAATAATTAACTAATCTTCTAGTGTATAATTAACTAATGATTCATTATACCTTAATAATTCCTTCCACAACTACAGAGGATTTCTTTCATTAAGTTGAACTGTCAAACTGGCTTTGACATAATTATGACAGTGAACAAGCCAAATGGATCGAATTGACGTTAGAAACTTATTTTTTATTTCTTTTATTTTTCAATTAAAGATTTGGAAATGAAAAAATGATATTTAAAAATATTTTGATAATATAGTTTGTGGTTTGCAGTTCTTCTTCTTATTTTTCAAATGGACAGATGCACAGCGTAGCATTACATTCATATTATATTACGAAATACAGATGAGTTTACAGCTGATTTTTTACGTTTTTTGATCGGGTTATTTAGATGACGGAATTTTAGGTATGATTTTCCGGAAAAACGCCGATCGCATTATTTTAAAGATACATTTTTTAATTGACTCATTTGCTCGACGTTTCGAGTCGGTCCGAGTGCGACCCTTCTTCAGGAGCTCTATATAAAACTGCACATAAGTCAATTTTCTTGAAATGGAAGCTGCTACTGTATTAATTTTCATTTCTTCACATCTAGAACAGCCCCCTTCAACTTGTTTTTATCCATAAGAGGCTTTTTGCAATTATGATTAACAATCAATCAATCATTTTATTTTACCTAATTTGTACACAAAATTAGAAATCTTACACTAGTACAATGAAAAGGGCGGCTTAGGTTAGCTAATAAAATAGAAAATAAAATTAAAATAAAAAGAGAGAAATAATAAATCTTAATACATATAATCAGAAAAATAGTAAAAATAGAAAGGTAAAGAAACTAAGAACTTAGTGGAAAGATAAAAAGAAAAGAGTTCGATACAATCAGCTATTAATTAGTACAATACAATTACGTTATAAGTTGCTTAAATACACTGACAGTAGTAACACTCTGTGCTTTGAGAGGTACGGAATTCCAAAGGCGTGCAACCTGGACAAAGTAAGATCCCTCATGGATGACTGAATTCAAACGTGGAATCAGAAGTTTACGTCCTCTCAGGGACTGTAGAAATTTCACGTTACAAAAAAGATGTGTTTTACCCTTTAAGGACGAATCTAGAATACAACTCAAGATCAATGATCTGTAAGGAGAGATATGAGCAGAACGACGCAAACCGAAAGCAAAACGTATACAGTCGTTGAAAGCAACCTCAAGCTTGCGAACCGAGCCTAGTCTTATGTATATTAAACTACCATAAGAAAAACGAGGCATCAAATGTGTCCTAACTAGCCTCAAAAGCAAATCGGCGGGAAGTATATTTGCTGGCAGCCAGAATCTCCTCAGCTCACTATAAATTTTGCTTACCATAGATTTAATATGATCACAGCACCTCAAAGGATTATTAATTTTCACTCCCAATTTGGTTAAACAGTTTACATCAGGTTGTTCCACTTTATTAAGCATAATTGGGGGAAGATCCTCAATATTAAGATCAGAATTGTGCATTGCGATTCACTGGGGTTAAAAGCAGTTGATTATCAATTGACTATCTAAAAATTTCTGAGAGATCATCGTTTATTCTGCAGATACAGTCCTCAATCAGTCTACGAGGTCTACATAAGTACAACTGCACATCATCTGCATACAGGTGCAATTGAACATCATGCACCACATCACATAAATCATTAATGTAGACACTAAAGAGGAGAAGTCCTAAGACTGAACCTTGAGGAACTCCAATGCATTCGGGAAGAAGGAACGCCTTTTATGATTACCTGTGGCGACCTATTTGAGAGAAAGTTTGCTATCATCTTTACAGCAGAAGAGGAGAAATAGAAGTTTGCACATACTTACCCAGCAGCTGTTCATCTACAACACAATCAAATGCCCTTGAGAAGGGTAACAAAACTATAACACCAAGATCTTCCTCATCTAGAGTCGATCGCAAGTCCGTATAATGATCTTGAGTAACGCACATTCACAACTGTGTAGTGCACGAAATCCAGACTGATATTTCGCGAGGAGATCATTACATGTTGCATAATTTTCAATCTGGGCTCGCATGAGCTTTTCCAAGACTTTGGAAAGAAAACTGAAAAGGTTCATGGGAAGGTAATATGCAAGCTCAGTAGCAGACATATTTTTAGCGATAGGAATAACATTAGCTATTTTCCATACTTCTGGGACTTGAGATGTATTTTGACAAGTATTCTTGATGTGCCGAACATACGGAAAAATGTTGGGCAATAAGATCTTGAGAAAACGAGGATTTATTTCAACAAAAAGCAGTAGTATGGGACTTGATAGCGTATATCGGTCTAAAAATTTCATTATTTTACACACACCGGAAAGAGAAGCAGTTAAGACTTTGTTCACGTAAAGTAAGAAAGGACAAACTAGGTTGTTGTAGAATTAATAAATTTGTTGGTGAACCTGCAGTAAAGTGCCAGTTAAGTTCCTCAGAATCAAAAGGACATTCAGGGTTGACATCAGAATAAATAGAATCGTGTGCAAACTAGAAAACTTATTATATTCAAATGAGATGTTGTCCCGTTAATGTTGATTTCAATTTTCACCAGAAACGGAAAATTTTTATAAATTTGTCAAAATTTCAAAAAATTATAAATTATTCTAAATTAAAACAAAATTTAAAAAAAAAATTTGACATACCTTTTTTGTCTGCGCGTTTAAATGATTTTCTTCCTTTCTTCTTTTTTTCTTCTCTTCTTCTAATCGACATGGAGAATAATAGGAAAAAACGAGAACTAAAGGAAGCATGCCACATATACGTTAATAAAAACAAAGTTATAAACTTAAGGCAGGACACAGAACTAATAAATAAAGAATATAAATACATAGGTGCTGAGCAAATTAAAAGCATAGTATTAGTTACTTATATAAACATTTTCTCGTCGACAACTGCTCACCTTCATACTGTCCTCGTAGCACGTGAACTGTTTTTAAGTCTATTTTAATTTATTAACAATGTATTTTATTTTATTTTATTTTTGTTTTAATGTAATCAGTTTTCTATTCTGCGTAATTGTTATTTATTATTATTATTTTTAAGAAAACCATTTATACGCGCAGACAATTTAAAAAAAGTGGACTTACGTGCAGTTTTTTGTAGAGCTCCTGAAGAAGGCGCAGACTTGGACCCGAAACCTCAAGCAAATGAATTAGTTAAAAAATGTATCTTTAAAACAAAGCGATCGGTGTTTTTCCTGCAAATAATACCTAAAACTCCGTCATTACGAAACACATTCAGTTTTAGTACATTTTTATACCCTACATGAAATCTATAGGGTATACTAAGTTTGCCATTCCGTTCGTAACGCACAGAAAAAATGATGGTAGAGCAAAATGGATTGGACACCCCCGCATAAAATTAAAAGTTATTTTGATTTTTGCATGTCCTTCTGTCCGTCCGTCCGTCCGTGCGCACGATAACTCGAAAACGCGCTTACTTAGAAAGCTGAATTTTTGTACACGGACATTAAAAAAAAAGGTAAAATTAAGTTCGAAAATGAGACAAATCGGGCAACTCCTTCGTGGGGTTGCCATACAAAAATTTCGTTTTCCACGATATATTTGGACACTACCTGAGAACTCGTCGCCATAGAAAGCTTAAATTTGGTACATTGTATTTGCATACTAAATGCAAATAAAATTTCAAAAATGGACTAAATCGGGCAACCCCGTCTTGGTGTTGCCATATAAAAATTATGGTTTCTTACATATACTTTGAAAACGATCAGTCCTAGACATTTTTATTGTACTAAAAACTTCTTCAGAATAAGAAATCCTATAAAATTTGTTATAATCATTTTTTTTTTCCGACGAGCCGTTCTAGAAATATATGCGAGAAACTAGCACAAAAAATCAAAATTGCTCAAATGGGTGACCGTACGTAATTACATACGTGCATTCATCTAGCTAGGGTATCATAAGAATTGGTCATAGACCAATTCTAGCTTTTTCACTTGTTTGAATGAAGAAAGAAAACGTCAGTAATGTACATCATTTTGATTTGATTTGTGAGCCATAATTATGAATACTAATGAATAATATGCGCTAATGATTCGCTAGAGTTTGTTGTGTGTTTAAAGTATCTCAAAAAAGTCACACTTATCCAAGCTTCATATATTTCGCAGAAGGACCGGCTTCCAAAGCTTAATATCTATAGCATCATGGCTAACATCATCTGTAGAATTGGTCAGCCAAAATAGGTGCAGTGCAAATTTGATTTGAAGTCAATTATCTTTTTAGACATTTTCTTGGATTTACTCGCCTCTTCCAACCACGTTTTGCTTTTTGAGACCTCTTCTCACCTCTTCTCAGCTCTGAATGTCAACACAAAATATAAACAAGTGAAAAAGCTAGAATTGGTCTATAAGACCAATTCATATGATACCCAAGATGAATGCTCGTATGAAATTTCGTATGGGTACCCATTTGAGAAATTTTGATTTTTGCAGTGGTTTTTTGCATATATTTCTACAACGGTTCGTCGGGCAGAAAAAATGATTATAACCAATTTTATAGGATTTCATATTCTGAAGAAGGTTTTAGTACAATAAAAATGTCTTGGACTGATCGTTTTCACAGTATACATAAAAAACCTAATTTTTTATATGGCAACACCAAGAATGGGTTGCCCGATTTAGTCCATTTTTGAAATTTTATTTGCTAGTACAATGAAAACACTATGTACCAAATTTCAGCTCTCTACGGCGACTCGTTCTCAGGCAGTGTTCAAATATATAACGGAAAACGAAATTTTTGTATGGCAACCCCACGAAGGAGTTGCCCGATTTGTCTCATTTTCGAACTTAATTTTACTTTTTTTTTTAAAGTCCGTGTAAAAAAATTTCAGCTCTCTAAGTGTACGCGTTCTCGAGTTATCGTGCGCACGGACGGACGGACGGACGGACATGCAAAAATCAAAATAACTTTTAATATGCGTGGGTGTCCAATCCATTTTGCTCTACCATCATTATTTCGAGGTGTTACAAACGAATGACAAACTTAGTATACCCCTTTAGATTTCATCTAGGGTATAATAAGTGAAATTCGTTACTCTTGTTCTTGAGTTATAACAAGAAGAGAATATATATGAATCGCAATAGCTATCGATTATAAAACTCCCAGTAAAAAATATCACGTGTAATTCAAGTAGAATCTTCATGGAAATGGCAGAATTGGTAAAACTGGCTTCGAAAACAGATCGAATTTCATAAACCAATGCCACTAGAGATTGTCTGTATAAGTTTACGTGGAATATGTAGTAACTAGAGCTTGATGTCAAATGTATCAGAGTAAATTGATGTAGGATTTACGTAGGGAAGAAAGATGGATTTCATGCAAAAAAATAATGTTAGGAGTAGGACTAAGTTAGTGCTCTGATGTGGTAGTGAAGGAGTTTGTTTCGTGGCTTGGAAAGTGTTTCTCGAGGATTTTGGATCACCCAAATTTGGGGTCTCATACTTAAATTGTGACAAAAACCTATACACATACGTCACATGCATACAATAATAATCATTGACTTTTGGAACAAAAAATTTATTTTATCAAATAACTCAATTAATTAAATATTTTTTACTTTAATTTTTTAGGGAGTGTGGGGGTCATGACCCGCCCTGAATTCGCCGCTGCTTTTGGGATAATAATAATCAAACGCAGGTGATTTTTGGGTGTTTGAAAAAGAAAATATAATAGAATTGGAAGGTTTTAAAATGAGAGTATGTGCGTACTTTCGTTGTATCCGACTTATTTGCTATTACAAACTTTTCAACTTTCATCAATATAAAAACTTCAATAACTTAATTAATTAAATTAACTGAATTCGTTCCTTAATTAATTAATATAAATTTAATATAAATCAATATATATTTCACTTGTCACTTAGTCTTAATATAAAACTTTTTCACAATTCCGTTTTGTTCTATGACTAGCGGATTATGGTCATTCAACGTTTTAACCGTGGAATGAATACAATTCGGGACATTTACAAAATGCCAAACTTATTATCTTGGTGCATGCCATTTCTGTTGCGGATGTACGTAGAATCCAAACATTGAAAGCCAGCGAGTTCGAGCGTGTTCTGGCTTTTATAGAAGTGCTCCAGCTATAAGAGGAAATATAGATAAAAAGCGGAAAAATAATATATAAAAAAAATTAAATTTCAAGCAAATATTGCTGCATTCATCTATTTGGACGAAACCAAAGGATATATGTTGGAATTAGTCGTCTTAATTAATAAAAAAATTGTATATATTCATATAGATTTATAAAAGGCTCTTATTGTCACGTTGAATACAAAAAATTACATACTCCTATATTAAATAATTAGTGGAGAGACTCCTTAAATAATTTAGGGCATTGTTTATTATATTTCCTTATGGGTGACGCTACTCAGTTTCCTAATTAATTAAAATTTTTTCATTTGAGGTTACTTTGTTTACCTCTGCTTTTATTTTTTGGTAGCTTTAAATTCAATTTTATGGTAATTAACTTAATTACCTCATCTTAATTTTCCTTTTCTTTTCAAGCCAAGAAAGTTCAAAGTTCGAATTGTGAATTGCAAAAGCTTAGGGTTTTTGGAGTTATACGGAGGTCAGTTGGAAAAGTTAGCACTGTATTTCTCGCTTTATTGCGTTTTTCAACAATGATTTACAAAAACACGAATCAGTAGTTTTGATACTGAAAAGTCTCAACTAATTGGATTTTTTTTTGTTTCAGTTTGTCCCATACCGGAAAGCATTGGTATATTCCTATATAAGTGACGCCAACTTCTAAAAACCTACGTTAGTAAGAAAAATAAATTGATTTTTTTTTTTATTTTACAGGTTAAAAAACTCTCTGCTCGTTCTAGTGCAATTTTCAATTTCATTTGTGGATTGTTTTATTTTGGTTTTATTTATTTTTGAAATATTTTTTTAAGTTTTGATTTTGTATTGGTTGAAATTTTCTTTGAAATATTTCATTTTAGTTAGCACATAGGGTGTAAATAGAGCAGCTTGTAAAAAGTAAAGAACTGTGATAAATATGAACGTACAATTTTACATATTGAAATCTGAGTTTTGTTATTTATTGAGCAGGCACTTCCTCTTTTTCGCTTAGACCAGCATAGACCTAAACACACTGATAAGGAGGGACTTCGAGATAACCTGCTGATTTCTTTTTAGTTTGTCATAATCCAGCAGTTATGGCAGTAAACTTACTAAACCAAATGATTCTAATTCTGATAATTTGATTTGTTAAGCTGTTGATTACCACTTTCAACCAAGATCGACTGTGAATTGAGAAAATTGGCTAAGAATTTTTGTAGATTTTCTCAGAGTGTGAAAGAAATGTTGATGTTCTTCTCGAGCTATCTTCATGAATCTTATTGAATTATATTGTGTATTATAAAAACAAAAAAAATGTACTAAATTAAGATTCTAGAAGAACAAACTAACGAAAAAGTTGGTGAAACAAATGAAATTTTATTAGTTTTTGGCGTAAATCTGTGTATGTGCTGCAATCGATTGCTATTCGAACAGGTAAGAAGTTGACTTTCAGACAGCTTTAATATACAAGACAGTGGAAACTCATCTTCTATAAATCTACTGGTAATGTGCTTACGCTGTACCGCAAGAACGATGGAGGAGGAATTCCTTTGGATCCGGAAAAATTTAGAAGTATACACAAATTGAGATCCATAAATTGCCCTGATCAACATAAAATCCCGTTGAGGGATTACTATAATTATTGTTTGTGGTAATACTAAAAACTCTGCTAACAGGCAGGATAAATTACAAATAAAATGTCCGCTATTAAATCTTTTTTCGCATTTAAAAGAGAATATTTATTTGAATATGTACTTTTTCTGGCGATTATCAAAACTTCTTTGAAGTCCCAATTTTTTGCTGAGCGATTCTATTATAAATGTTACGTAGTCAAGTTTTTGAAATCTTTGTAACTTTTGGGTCGAGTATTATATCCAAACACTTTGCAAAGGATGATAGGGACAGTTTCTGTCCATTCAACTTGAATTCAGGCTCGTTATAGTATCAGTTCAGTTACGACGAAATTTACCTCAGCTTCATCCATTTGACCATGTAGTTTTTGCTGGAATCGGAGTGAGTTATTCTCATTCCTAACATTATAATTATCTAACGACTAATTCCAGTCTCAGTAAAAGATTCTTCCATACATATAGTGCGGATATTATGGAAAACCCCCTCTATATCTAGCAAGAAGGCTAAGATAAATTACCATATTATTCCGACTATAAGACGCACCTAAAATTTATAAGATGATTTTTAGAAGAACATATTTTAATGTTAATTAGGGATCATCATTTTTATTGATTGTTAACATAACTCGTACTAGCAATATTGAGTTCATTTTCATTTTCGTACTATCACTCGTCTCGTTAATCTCACCGTTCGTATTACTTTTATCTGAACTATTGTTGTCAATCCTTTGAAAAACTGCGTCATCTTTAGTATAGCATCTATAGCTTATTCTGCAGTTTTTAAATGACTTTATTATCGTCTCTTCTTTCATAGCTTCCCATGAATTTTTCACCCAGGTACAAACTTCCGAAATTGTTGGTCGTTTGATATGTCCTGTTGCGGTGAATTGATCTCGCACTAACATTACAGGCTGTTTAAACAATGCAGCTGGATGTTTTGCCATCGTCTCTTCTATCCAAAATTTCATTCCTGTCTCATCCATCCAGCCATTTTCTTGACCGTGAATAACAATGCCACTAGGAACTTCATCTTTTGGTACTGTTTTTCTCTTGAAGATTATCATGGGCGGTAACTTCCTTCCGTCCGCACATCAAGCCAAAACTATAATGTAGTAAGTTTATTCCTGACTTTTTGTTTTGATCACAATTGATTTGGTGCCATTTGAATCTCCAGAAAGTCCTTGGGGTTTTACGTGAGCACCTGCCATCTTGGCTTAATCTCACACTAAAAATGGTTTTGTGATGTCAATCAACGCACATTCTAGTAGCATTTCTGCTTTTGAAGTATCAGTTGACGTCATGTGCATGCTTGGCGCCCTCACTGATGGGAGCGAGACCTATCTAACATCTCTGCCGATGTATGGGTCACGGCGCCCGGTTCATTAAACTCAACTCCACGCCAAGCTCCCACCCAAGTTCAGCAAGAAGATGTCAGCGATCATTCACTTACGTGAATCATCGCTGAATCATCCCACACTCACCAGGATATTCACTCTGCCCGTGATATGGGCAACTGAAACTACCACGTTACTCCCCCAAGGACCTCAACAGTGTTGAAATGGAAGAGAGCTCCATGGGCAACCGATCCCGTGGTGTCAGAAGACCATTGGTCAGGTTTTCGTTGCCAAGGCTATTGCATAGCCAAGGCAATTTCAGTTAGGCTTCATGTGCTATTGCATAGTCAAGGCAACTTCAGTGAGGCGACTCGTCAGGCAAACGTACCAAAGAAAGAGTAGACGACTTAACTCAATGGCCGTTCTTCAGTCCACCCCCCGCTGCGGATATCGATTTTTTTTCGAACCTTACGCCAATCGCTGCAATGTTGCCAATATTGACAATATAATTAAGGCCAGTTTGATGTTTTATATTTAGTTTGTGCACCAACCTATGTATATTGTAATACTTCGGACTTGTATTTAAAGAGATCTGGACTCACCTTTGACCACTCATGCAGGGTGCGAACAATATCGTGACATTAATTTTTAACGAGAAGGAAAGTTTAAACAAGGACTATTGCTTAATTTAATTAATGCTACGAATATCAGGAAGATTTGTTTAACCGGGTTAAATAAAGAGCGAGGCTAGCTTGTTACGCGAGAACAATTACCTGTGCTTACTATAAGAGTTAATTAGTTAAAAAAAATGTCTTTAGGAAATTCATTCGACTTAATTTTAATTTATTTGGAAAACAAATATGTTAAATTAACAATAATAACAATAACAGATCTATTAAAATAGATCTGGATAATGTGTTTCTCTTAACGAAAATAGTTAACTATGTGCGAGTATGAAGGCCGTTATTATTTCTATACACGATTTAACTTTTACTTATCTAATTCGATGATACGGCGTGAGTAGCTGGTATGAGGTTGGACGTGACTTCTACTTTAGTTATGGGTGTTTCGGTTGTTCATAACATTCCAGAGAAACATTTTGTGATCGTCGTGGCTCCGCAATCCTTAACCCGCGAAGATGAATACATCTCATGAGACCTTCAACACTAGGCAGCGTAAGAGCTCTGGAAGCTCTAATATGTTTTCCTGGAAATAAGAAATTGCCGCCAATTGTCACAAATATTCTCAAGTGCGACGAACAACATTTAAGTTCACGCATAGGGATTTCTGGGTCGTAACAGACACCAAGATAATATTTTGGACTATTCAAAAATAATTGAATTTTTATATAAACTTCAAATATGTTCAAATCAAGTTAATAAATGTTTTGTTTTACTTCTTTGTGACTTTCCCTGATTAATAAAACTTGCTTTCGGTTGAAATCAGAACAAGTAGGTACAATGATGTTATACTTTGAAAAAATTGCACTTGCATTAATTTTCTTCTGCTCACCGCATTGATTTAGGTTCTGAGAATCGACACTCTTTTCGACTTTTTTCGGTTCAAAACTAAAATCCTTATTCGATTCAAGATTCCTTGCATCACACTGTCACTTTACGAGGACGTAATTGTTGTTCATGAACTATTCTGTTTGTTGGATTTTGAGATTAAAATGAGATTAAAATGAGTTTCGTCAATCATTATGATTAAAAAACACCAACAGAGGTGCTTTATTCTTCTTTAAAACTATCCTGCTCCTGCATTCTATGAATCTTTTTGGCTGAACATTCGGTTCGAGGACAGCCATGAGACCGTTTATCTGTACATCTCCAAATTCCAATAAATTTTCGATCAAACACGTTTGTGATTTCGTCAGCTGAATACTGATTTGATCCATATGCCACTTTTAAATTTTTGGGCTAGAAATGCAGTTTTAGGTTTTCGATTATTCGCTTTCCAAATATCTATCCCAAATTCTTCTACTTCTATTTATTGCTGAGATAATGAGTGTTTACTTTGGTCCATCTCCATCTATTTCACCAATTTGAAGTGCAGCGTAGTCCATCTCCAAGAATATTGGCGTTTGGCCATTAAGACACATATATTATCATTTCTCTTTTCTGCAATTTTTATAATGTTACATTATCATACGTATTAGAGGTGGACCTTTAAAACTTGAACACTTATTTTGTACTATTTGGGTCCAGTTCCATTGGATTTCAGTCAAAAAGTGCGTATAAAAACCGTGTACATGAGCATAGCATTTCTGATGAGAGTTTAATGCCGAATAGCATATATAAAAGTGAGAGAGAAAGATAGAAAATAAGAGCTTCATTGAGTTTTATATTTTGTGGTTTGATTCACTTGTGAAGAAGCTGTCGACATTGAAGGATGTGTTAAAAGCAAATTATGAGCTCAACAATACCGCCTATGTGAACAGAGTTCTTGAGCTTGCAAGTACCAGCTTTAATATATTTTTAATTTGGTCCCCTTAAATATGTACTTTTCAGCATGCAAAATGAGATTTTTTAACACTAATTTCATTTTGCATTTGTTTTTCTATTTTAACCCTTTTCCAATTTCATTGTAATTCGCGGACGAGAAGCTTACCGCAAAATTCCAGGTTTTAGGTTATACACGGCAATTTAACATTTGTTACTGCTTGACTTAGCTTTATATTATGTTTCTTCGCTTTTAGACAGTGATATGTCTTCTCCAAGATTAACAAGGAAAAGGCAAAGAAATACTGATCTTTGGAAAAGAAATATCAATAAAAAATTTAGACAGTCCTGGACATGCGTACCACAATATAAAAAATTTAGAGATCCCTGCCAGGTAAATTAAAACTCCTTGTAAACCTACTTGCTACTTGCTTTGCACGAAAAAATTTCACTGAGAGCGACAGAGAAACTATTTTTAATCACCACTGGAACCTGCCTGATAACGAAAAGACTAAGTTTTATTTCAAATTCGTTAAAAGGTAACAGCGACATTGTCCTTCAAAACCAGAAATTGACAAAAACACTGCCAAAAATCCACGAAAAGACAGCAAGCAGCATTACACATTTAAATATTACTTACAAGCTAATAAATTTATAGTGTAGGTTTGTCGGCTTTTCTTTTTGAACACTTTATGTATTAATAAGAAGCATATATATTACGCGTTCAAACATTCAGTAGATAAGTGTTTTGGAGCTCCATTAACATCAAGAAAAGGAAAGCATATGAAAAATGTTGGAGGAAATTCATGAACACATAGAAGTTTTCCGACGGTTGACTCGCACTACTGTCGTGCAGGAAGTCAAAATGCGTACCTTGAAACCAATTTAAATTTAACAAAAATGTACCAGCTATATGTGGAAAAGTATAAAGATCCAGTAAGCGTTTCTATCTACAGAAAAGTATTCAACTTTGAGTTCAACATGTCATTTAATAATCCTAGAAAGGATATATGTGACAGATGCTACCTCTTTAAAAATACACAACATCCTACAGAGAAGAAAATATTTGAAAATGAAGCCCACTTAAAAGAAAAATTATTTTGTAGAGGGGAAAGAAACCTAGATAGGAACAATATTAATGGTGACCATTGCGTTATCTGCTATGACTTGCAACAGGTTTTATGTTTTCCAAAAGGAAATCCATCTTGCTTTTATTATAAGCGCAAACTAAATGTTTTCAACTTGACGGCCACGGCAATACTCTTCAATGGTTCTAAAAAAACGTACTGCGCAAAGTGGACAGAAGCACATAGCGGTCGAAGTGGCAATGATATTAGCAGAGCGCTGATAAAAATATTGCGACAAGTTTTAGAAGATCACGCAGCAATAAGAAGAATAACTTTGTGGAGCGACTCTTGTGTTCCACAAAATACGAATAAAATAAATGCAACTGCTCTTAAGATACTTTTATGCTCTCATCCAGAGATAAAGAAGATTCTTCAAAAGTTTTCGGAACCGTCCAACACACAGGAGGTAGACTGTACACATTCAGCGATAGATTGTGCCTTAAAAAATGTGAAAATTTATAATCCTTTATACTTGATAAGATTATTAACAGGTATAAATTCCGGAAAAACAAGACTGAAGATTTTGCAAATGAATCCACGCGATTTTAATGCATATTCGATAGCTACTGGAATGTTGGATTATACAAAAGTGGAATTTTCTAAAATGAAGTCCATTTTCGGAGACAGAAAATAAAATTGTATCATTATATAAGAAGGGGAATAATAGATCTTTCGCCACACCAAAAAAAAAATTTTATGATTAGTGTTTCGGTTTTGCCTAACAAAAGAGTAAATAGCGGATGTAAAAAGCTTACTAAAGTACCTTCCAGATGTGGATCGCCAATATTTGTATGCCTTGCTAAATACATCTAACTAAATATGCAAAAAATATATTTACAAGTTAAATTAAGCTTTTGAACAATGTTTATTCTGTGCTTCCTCTTTTTTTGCAAATAAAGAATAATTTTGCTTTTACTGCTAAAATTTATAGAAACTGAGTAGTAATGTATAAATTAGGTATACGATTTATTCAGGTCATTTTAGTCGATATACAGATCAATTATGGTCCATAACCTACATTTACATAACGTTTTTGTTTCGCCCTTTGCACGTGGACCATAACAAGAAAATGTAGACTTTTAGAAACCTGTTAATAAGTTGAATAGTGAATTAATAAATTTCACAAAATTAAGTGACAAATATCGTAACATATGCTTACGAACATTTTAGAAAATTTTTAATACAGGTTTAGTGACTAGTTTTCCGCTGGTTCACTTAAAACATAAAAATCGATTTTCGGCAAATATGAGGTTGTGGCGTATGGACCAAATCAGTATCAAGCTGACGATTTGTACGAATTTTTACTTTTATCAGATTTATCACATTTGGTACCACTATATCTGCCTGTTATGCATATTGTAAACTGCCAATTCTAGATGTTGAAAAAATTAATGTCATTGAAGAGGTCAATCTCTTAAAAGTATCCTGGAGCATTTGAAATTTGTAACCAGATAATGGCGATGAATAAAGCAATAATCAAAAATAGTAATCATATTCAATTTTATTCATTACATGATAAATCTTTCATCCATCTTAAGCCTAAACATTTTTCCCAAAACAACTGTTGCTCAATTTTCCATAATATTGTGATCAAAATCTAATAATAAGATTTGCGTTGATGCTATACATATTCCGAAAAGTGTAACATCAAAGTTTATAGAGCATAAAACTAATAATGGTAACCACATTTTTACGATTTCCACCTACAATCTACCAATGGACACTTTACTTTAGCTCCACTAAAGTTCATTCTTTAAAAGGACACAAGTGTGTACATCAAAGCTGTCTTGTTCCCTTATTATAATGCAACTCCTCCCAGCTTGGAAAAAGCTCATAAAAGCAGTAACTGTCTAAAAGGAAATAAATGTTAGAGCTGAAGCCATAATTTCTTCATTCAAAAGGGGCGCAATAATACTCACATCCATTTAATTTTACGATGCTTTTACGAACTACTTTTACACCTTCTTCACCAGCTAAGGAAGGAGGGAGATAGAATGTAAACCATAGTAGAACAATCACATGAACATTACTGTACAACATATACAGCATACATACATAAATGTAGATTAATAGAGAAATGGAATTAATCCAAACATCTCCCATGAACTGAAGTGGTACATGATCCTCAAAAGCATACTTCAGGGGCCTATATTTGTGCAATTAAGTCTCATCTGTAGATTTTCCCAGCATAATATTCCATCACATAGTACAGCAGCCTGAAAATTACAAGTATTCTGGCTGAACCGAACTGAGTACCCTGGTTGGATGGATGGTGGATGTTGTAAGGTGCCATAGGAGGAGCTCCCAAAAACATAAAAGTCGACAGTTTTACTGTCCAATTTTAGTCTATCGTTTGTTGCTTCACGTTTTTTACGAGATCGTTACTTGTCTACAGTTCGATGATAATGTACTTCCTCTCTTGCTCATATTAATAATGTCATCGCATAGAGTCATATTTTACAAGTTGCACCATATTTAATAGAATGCTGTAGAAGAAGTGTATTGGACAGGGGAAAGAACAATCTAATTTTTCTAGCTTGTGAATAACAAAATTATAAACAACAACGGACACAGCAGTTCATCATATAATTAAACTTCTCGCAAATGGTTCAAATTTACGCGGTTTATCTGCAAAATGTAGTTGGAATAATGTTTGAAATAATGGGCACATTCTAGCTGCGATTAGCGAAAGACTGGAGTATAATGTACATCTTTGTTAACTCCCACTGTTTAGTTTTTATTTATTTTTTATTTGTTCATGACTTAATTAACTCTCCGATTCGTAATTGAAATTTTACTCTACAACATACGACAAATTTTTCCATTAATGTGAGATGTCATAATTTTCCAACAAAATGAATACACCATAAGTGTGGCACCAAGCGGACCTGACACCTCTTCAGAACTGATATAGCACTTGATGAGCCTTCTTTAGTTACACAACACTCTGGCGATATATGGCTGGTCTGGCTATACTTAATTCCCGAATAAATTATGGGACTATCAGCTGAGCCGTGAATGGGATGAAGGGAATTGGTATCAGCTTACCAATTTCATTTTTATGGGACAAGAAATACCTCATAATTTTAGGTTTGTGTATGTACATGAAATCGTTAATTTGTTGTCGAATTTCCTCTTGTCATACTTTATTGGCGATTTGCTCTCAATAGGTGGGTGATAATAGCTAGATATCTGATTTCTTTTGTTATTGAATTAAAAATAGAAATTTTTTCCTCTTGCACTACTTTCTTAAATATTTCTTTGAATTTCATTATCTATTCGTTAGGCGCGGATCTAGCATTGAAATTAGAAGGAGGGGGGGGGGGGTTATCTTACATATTACAGTGAGCAAAAACACAACACCCGGAGAGCCGCATTAAGCAGTGTGGATTATGTGTCATTTTTTAATAGATTTTTTACTTTTTTACAAAAAGTCATTTTTTTAATAGAACAGAATAGTTTAGGGTGCAAACTGCAGGAGTCATTTAAAGCAAACTTTTCTCAGTTTTTCACACTGGCATATATAATACGGACTGCTCGATAAGCTATTTCACGCGGATACAATTTTTTGTGTCAAAAATAGTTCTTATGTCGGTGCCAACATTGAAAAAACCATTGGCGGGAAGTTGAAAAGTTCTCTCTCAGTTGGTACTTGGTGCTTAAACGAAAGAGAACGCTATATAGAAGTGAGTCCACTTTCTGCATTATATTTCTATGGACGTAGTCAGTCCATATTATACATGTCAGTGGTTTTACATAAGAACGCTGCAAACATTTTAGAATGTTATTCTGGTGATTGATTCACTCTTTCGGACAGGGGCACAAGCATTCAGTTTTCTTAGAAAAATCTGAAAATTTTTGTTTAGATTTTTCATGCACTATTGGAGGCAGACAATGGTACCAAAGAGTTATATTGATTCAGGTGCCTTGGCTGATCTGGGTCGCTAAAGATATTTATGAGCATGGGCGACCATACATTTTGTTCTTAAAAATTTTATTGAACATTTTTCATTCGAATTTTTATACACTATTGGTTGCTGAAAACGATCAGTTGGATTGATGCCACTAAAATTGATTCTACAATTTTTCCGGTTAGACTATAAAAATAAAAACCATTCGCTTTCCTCTGCCTGCGGTAGTTGCCGTTGCTTTGTTTGTATTTACTTAATTAGTTCAAGTAGTGTTGTTTAATTTAACTTCGCGTTTACTTTTAATTTATAGGAGAAGAGTAAACTTGCTACACTAGTTTAGCGATGGAGGTAGAAATAGTAGCGAAAGTGGAAAGCAGAAGAATGATAAGACCATTGATAACTAAAGAACTAAAGAACTAAAGAAATAGTCAGTGACATATCATGCACTTCTACTCCTATTCCTTTGAATTTGAATCAAGGTGCAAGCTCTCACTCTCAGTCATTTACTTCAGCCGTGAGAGAATCGGTTGCATCACATCTATGTCTACAATCTTTGCTCGAGAAAGAGTATCTGGATATGAGTCCTGAATGTCTTTCCACTCTGAGATGGATAATATTATCGACAGGTTCTCCAAATCAAACGGAAAATTGAATTTTGTGATATCTAACTTAAATATGATATACAAAAAAATTTAAAAGCGACTACTTCCGACTTTTTCCTCCCCCTCGAACATTTTTGTTGTTACTTTTATTTTTAACGATTCATATCCTCTTGTATTTATGATTTGATTTAGAATAGTTAAAAATAAATTTTCTTAAAATTCTTCTATTCTTCATCTTTGACCGATTCTAATAAGTGTGGGTTCGATTCCCGTCAGGGAAAAATAAAATAAAATTCTATTTACAAATTTATTTGTGCGCTTTCATCGTTACTGGTTAATGCCATCTGAAAGCAAAACGTGGCTTAGTAGGCTAATTACAAATTAAGAAATCCTAGAGAGAAAATCATCTGTCTCATTAGGTCAGTGGTAGAGCAGTCGCCCGGCAAGCGGAAGGTCCCGGTTTCAAATCCCGGACGAGGCGGTTGTTTTTTCCTCTTGTATTTGTGATTTAATTTAGAATCATTAAATAAAAGTTCTTAAGAAATCTTCTATTCTTCATCATGAATTGCAGGCGTCGGAGTAAAGGGTTTTGGATAGAAATTAAAAACAGAGGCTGTATAAATTCGTGCTACCTAAATTCAAAAAAAAAAAAATACTTCAAGAGGACTTAAGTCGGAGTTGTGAGGACGACTTTAATCAACACCAACAACATACACATAAGTACATGCATTTTATAGTAATACCACTATACACCAGGCAAATCCCACTTGGTAACACCAGTTCTCTTATAAGGCAACTCACGCTACCTTCTTCCCCGATCGGTTGGTGATGAGCAGGGCTACATGTGAATACGGATTCGAACTTGAAAAACAAGACGAGACAGATTCTTCCTTACTAACGCAATAATAGCCCTCAAGTAAACAGTAAACAAGTGCATGAATCATCGGGTAGTTGGTTAACCTTCAGACATGAGTACGGATGGTAGCCAGCACAGGGCGGTCGGGGAAGTTGGGTTTCGCTATCAGATGCCGATCGGTAGTACTATAGTTTATCAGAGCTTCTATAATAGCAATGAGAGATTTAATTTACAATCACATATAGCTATGATTCGAGTCATTCCCGTATGCAATGTAGGATGAAAGCTATCAACAACTACGCTTTCAATGAGTCTATAACTTTGGTACTTATATCAAGTTTTTGATTAAATCCGAGAAGCAATTAAAAATTTAGCCCATAGTAAATTAAATAGACTCCTAATCTTATTTTTTTTTAATTTAAAGGAAATAACGACTCAAACTTACAACCTACACAGACTCAAATAGTCTGATCAAATTTAAATTTTATAACAACCTAGAAATCTTACATGAATGTCCTCGTTATTTTAGTCTATCCTTGTTATATCCACAAATTATTAGCATGGATGGTATTAGGAAATATTTATTATCTGTACATTATCCTGTCACTGACCAGCAAAGAAAGGATAAAAGTGGGTGACATCTGAAATTGATTTTTTCTTTTTCATTCATTAAATAAAACAAACCTACAGGAAAAACCTGTAATGACAACAACCTTTATCACAGAATGAACATAGAATTGATGAACATAAACCTTCTTTTTTCTATAGACAATCATACACTATCCTCTGCTAAGATTATTGCAAGCGGTCAAAGAAAAATTACTTTTCCGTAATCTGAGGCAAAGATCTAAATCTGAAGTCTGCTGCCTTATTTATTGTCGGTGGTTACTTGTCTAATGAACTGTAAGATGAATTATACCACATGTTTCCATCATAGCAGTGTACGTCCTTGGTAGTTATACATTATATCTGCTCGGCAGTTGAGCATTGAAAAATTATGTGAATAGAGTTTAGCTAATGTTATGTAGTCAATAATTTCGTGCGGTCATCTGAGCGATTCACTTCAAAACAAAGCAAATGTAGAGAGATTTCCTCACTTGACACGAGACTCATTTAAAATAAGTTCGACCAGATTGTTATGGACAATGACTTTGTATAAAATATATTAACGAGGAGCAGTAGACTATGGAGCTTTACGTTTCCAAAACTCTTTTCAAGATACATTATAAAAGATACATTCATGAGACAAAAATAAAGATTCATTCGCTTTGGCCCTTTTTACTGTCATTCGCCTTTTATTCTGAACAATAGCGTAACGAAAAAGGCCCTCTCGTAACCACATATGTAACTGTCTGTGATACTGTCTGCAAGCTAAGTCAGAGCCCCAGTTATCCTAAGATCGAATTTCATTTTATAAGAGAATACTGGAGGCTATAAATTTCGTGATACAACAACGGCATATATCTTACCTGCCTGTCCAAATGTCGACTTTAGCCACCTTGAAAGCAGAATTTATACACGGACTCCTGCAATTCTCAGTTAGTCCCCAGTTCGGTACTATCCATCGTCTCAGGGTAAAAAGTTCAAGCAAGAACATATTCGGGCACCAACATCAGCAGGGGAGCAGAGGAGGTACCACAAAATAAGAAAAATGTAACAAAAATCTTAAATGGATGAAAGACACTGAATGGACAGGAAAGTTAAGGAAGAGCCTACAAATCACTCACTCATTGAATAAAATTCTCCACTTTCAGTATTTTTGGGGAATCATGAAACATTTTGGTGACTGCACTTGACATATTCTGGGACTTTTTGGATATCCATCCGTTCTGGTTCAGATCAGACTATGCCCGGAGATGGTGTGTTCACGTCCTATATATATCTATACTGCTGAGAGGATGATGAAAGATTTGTATGGATAAAAATGTGGATTAAGACCAAAGTAAAGTGTCACCATAAAACGGATACTCTTATGCATAGCTCCATGAAGTATAGTATCTTTGTTTAAAATTAATGCTGGTCAGAGTAGATGGGCGGTCGGTGATGCCACCGCGTATATTTTGCAGTTTCTGCCACCAGTATTTGCATTGCCCGGAGAATCTCTCCCCAGAGGGCGTAGTTCCTGTGCACACGGGAACTTGTCCATTTGGCGAAAATTTATGCAAACGAGGCACGAATTTCAGTACAATTGAACCATTTTTCATCCTCCTGGTATTTGGGATATTTATGGTGAGGATTACGTCGAGAGTGGTGGTAAATGGACTTGGAATGGCCACTAGATATGTACAAACATGCATACATATATGCATGTACTTTAATGCTAGCCAGGTAAAATAAATTAAAATTTTCGATCCAGGTGAGGCAACCAGGCAGACCAGACAAGCAAATGCATCACACACAATTGTTTATGGTCAGAGAGCGTTTTTCGGTTTTGATTGCAAAATCTCTCTCATTGCGGTTTTAATGCATAATGGAAAATGTTGCAAGATGAAGCCACCACACCGTCGCGGTCGTTATGCATTTGGGGCCGCTAGATTAATCACAGTGCGCGCAATACTCATTAGCCAACGTTCATCGAATTGCAAAATATTATTTTCTCAACACTAACTGCTGCACAGTACTGGATTAATTTTCATTTAGGCATTTACATAAATAAAACTAAAAGCATTTCTGTACGAAAACTTGTACTGGATCATCTCAATGAAAGTAAAAGTTATGATGATTGTTGTTGATGCACAAAGAGTCTGTCAATTTTCGAACAGGTTTCACTTTCCGTTCACATATTATATCGACATGGATAATTTGCAAATTATAATTATTTAGTAAGCAAAAATAATAAAAAAATTCTGTAGAAAGTCCAAATCATTAGAGCTTGAAGAATCCATCAGACAGCAATCGATTTTTCATATAGGCTAATAACACCGATGCCCAGGAGAAAATTGATTGGTCATAAATCACAGATCTTTGCGGCGATTTATATATGTGTGCACAACGCCAATGATGCTTACTGACGATGATACATCTCCATTGATCGTTTCTCAGTTTTATTTTTTTTTATTCTAAAATCTTCGGGTCTTTGTTGTCCAGCATATTCTGGTGTGATCCTCTGCTTAACAGAAAATGCGGTCAAGTACACTCTTCATTATAATGTTTATGCGCATGCGCGAACGATCGATTTTATATGATCATATCATCTCAGCGGGTTCTTAGTATACATATATACAGTCAAACGCTTCGTCATGCTCAGAGTATATTCAGGAATGATGTAAAATTTATTTAAATGCTGATTTTAATGGCATTCCTTATGCAATTAATCAATGCCATTAAGCATACCTTTCAGATCGTCGGAAAACTGATAAATGGTGTCCAATCTTGTTCCGTGCATTGCATCATCGCGAGTCTTGAGGGAATCATAAGAAGTGTGGAAATTTTTTTTAAAGTTTGATAAGCATCAGATTATTTGATTTGGTGTTTATGTTCTTTTGTATGATTTTTCTGTTTTTAGTATTATTTTTTTTTTTATGTAGAGTATACCCTCGGATGAGTTTAATCCAGCTATTTGGTGGTAATACAAAGATTAATAAGTATATTTAAAATTTGAGTTGTATGCTCTACTTTTATTTAGTTCAGAAAACCGTAGTTGTTTAAAGTGACTATAATATTCCATCTTCGAATACACATCAAGCCATGCTCACAACATTGATAAGTATCCTCAAAAGGAAAAGCATTTAAAAGTAAGGATGAGTGAGGTGTTCAAATTACACTTATCACAGAGAGTACTTCATTTATAGATTATGCAAAAATTATTCAAAATTTTATTCAGCGCACAGCAGACGATAAGATATTTTTTATTCTTTTTTTTCTACACGTTTTATTAAATTATTTCTTCCACGAAACGAAGCCGTTTTTTTCTGAGCATATGACTTTAGTAATATAGCTCCATTATGTATGCTGATCTCAAAAGATAAAATTACGCAACAAAATTTTCGAATGAAAATCTTTACAAGATGATTTTAATGAAAATTGATTTTCTTGCCATGACATTCAGAATGAACTAAACGAAAATCTTATTGTTTTCAGAGTTAAGTCTAGGGAGAAAATTGTATGGTATTTAAGTTGGTTAATTAAGTTCAACTAAATATGTAAGAATAAAAGATATACATAAAACACGACACATCTGATACAAAATGAAAATTTGAATGAGTTCGTTCATTTAATTTATTTACGAACATCAGCCAATGAGCAATTTCGATACCTTATGGAGGTAATTAAATATTTTGCAAATAAATTTGTTGACTTGAAGCAGAGCTGAGCAAGTACCAAAGAAAAGGTACTTAAGTACAAGCAAGTAAGCAAGTACTTATGTGCAAGTACTAAGTAGGGCAAAAGTATTAAGTAATAAGTCTTAAGTAACGAAAATATACTTTAAGTAGTACTTAAGTCCTATTTTACTTAAGTATTGTCCAGCTCTGACTTGAACCACCAACATATTATCAATCCATAAATTTCGTGGTTTAACCCAATTATGTAGAATTTTTATTTATTTATTTATTTATTTTGACATTAGCTTATACTACTTAGCACTAACACTTAGCCTAAGCCTGTTATCACCTAATGTTCTTAGGCCCACGGCAACTTGGCCATCTGGGCAATTTAAGTCTAATTGTAACTGAGTTAAATTTTCGAAAATTGATTATGTAGTCTGCTTTTTTTTTTTCTTTTAATTCATTTTCCTAATTCTAATACAGTAAAATTTTTTTTTTTTTTAACTTGTAGAAAATTTTCCTAATATGTAATTATAACGATTACATTACAATTTGATTCTTTGTCATATTTGAAAAGGGTAGCATTATGGCAAAAGACTTAGCCTATCCTATTATATTGTGTTAGTGTATTAATTTTAGAATAAAAAAGACTATAAAGATGTACGTATATGCGTTCGTGCTAGAGTCTATAGTCTATGTTACTTCTTGTACAGTATAATCTAAGTGCGGCGAAAAGTATGTCCGTATCTTTCTCAGTGTAAGTGAGGAGTTCTGTTGGGGTCTTGGTAGTTCCTTGTACGTTAAGTATGCCCTTCAGTTCGCCGCACTCTTGCAGTAAATGTGCTGCTGTTAGTGGACAACCCGCGCAAAAGGCGCAAGAGGGACACGGCTGTTTTAGAAAGAGGTGTTTTTTTACTGCAATGAAATGACCCAGCCTCAGTCTTGCCACAGATATCATTTTTTGCCTATGCATATCCGGCATGCTAGGCTTTTCGAGTTTCTTGTGATGAAATACGAGAAAAGAGCTGGCGCTGAGCCATTCCAGAAGTCTTGTTTCCTGTGCCTGTCTCCTGGCCTGGAACCTTACAGCTTTGTATGCAGGTGCAATAATCGTTTCGCCTCGCTTGTTTAGCATATCTTTGGCAAGAAAATCAGCTTTTTCGTTTCCGTGAGCAGGGCACCATGCCAAGAATATTCTTCCAGTGGCCAGGGTGTTTCGCAGGTTAACTGCCAGCGGATTCTGATTCCTCCAGTTTGCAATCGCTTTTAGTGAGGATAGGCTGTCGGTGAAGATAGCAGTTGTGCCCACCTGTCCGGTAGCCCACCTAGCCGCTTCCCAAACAGCCGTCAACTCCGCAGAGAAGACATCAGTCCATGCTGGCAGTTTCCGTCCAATTTGGAACGATTCTTGGCCGCTAGTGGTGCAGACGGCAAGAGCAACTGCATCATCCTTCTTAGAAGCGTCCGTGTATAGGTATCTGCTAGCGTTTAATCGGTTGTATGTGTCAATGTGTAATCTGTTTTTGCTCTTTTTATCTAAAGGCTCATACTTTTGTTCATTCAAAATGATTCGCTGAAAGGGCACTCTCCAAGGCGGAACATGTTCCATCGGGTTCAGGATGTGCGGGGAAAAAGGGAGCACTTTAAGAGACTCAGGAATAGATAGAACTGCTCGGATTAAACCAGAACAGATGCGACTACTGCGTCTCATCTGGAAAGTTCCTGAGCAGTTTGTGGAAAGAATATCCAGCACGATTTGGTGTAAAGGGGCATTAGGGTTATGCACTGTTTTAAAGAAGAGATTACCTAAAAGATCCTCTCTTCTTTGGACAAATGATGGGAAACCGGACTCGATGAGGAGGCTTTGGATGGGAGTAGTGCAAAGGGCGCCGAGAGCGATTCTTGCTGTAGAGTTCAGTGCAGTTTGAATCCTAGAAGTATTCTTTTTATTTAGGAAGCCATATACCGTAAGGCAATAATCGACCTTTCCCATTACAAGCTGCTTTGCAATTTTGGTAGCTGTATCGAGAGGTGGACCTACATTCCTCCTACAGATTACTTTGAAGAGGTTGTTCCTCGCACTAATCGACTCAGCTACATTTTCTGCTTGTTTATTCCAATTGAGGTTATGTGAGAGTACAAGTCCTAGAAGCCTAAGTTCTTTTAGAAGGGGGATGGAGGCGATTTCACTTGTAAAGTTTTCAACCGTGCATTTTCTTCTCCTGCAGACGTGCAGTGCTTCCAATTTGTTGGTGGCAATTTTCGCTCCGTTCATGTCGGCCCAGACCGAGATGTCTCGGAGTGCTTTGTTGAGCACGTGATTTACAAACGGAGGCTCGCCTGAGGCGTAGCAAATGATATTGTCTGCGTAAATGTGGAAAAATAAATCCGAGATGTTATTTAGGCGCTCTGAGAGCGAATGAATGTAGGCGTTAAAGAGCTGGACAGAAAGAGGTGATCCTTGTGGAAGACCATTGTGAAGGTGGTGTGTGGTGGAAAAATGTCCACCAACTCTGACTTTAATCTTTCTGTCCGAAAGGAAGGAATTAACTATTTTAACAACTTTATTACCTACTTTCCATTTCTCCAACTGAGCGAGCACGGCATGTTTGGGTGTTCTGTCAAAAGCCTTTTCTAGGTCGATGGAGAGCAATACCGTGTGCTGGCGTCTAGAGAGTGCGCATGCTAGGTTATGCTCCAATTCCTGGAGGAGGCTTTGTGTCCCTCTACATGATCTGTAACTTGTAACGGTGGGTAGCAGCTTCCTCTCTAGCACCCAGGACAGCCTGTTTGCCAGTAGCTTTTCCAGGATTTTGGATGTAGTAGATAGGAGCGATATGGGCCTAGTTTCGGAAGGGAGTGGAATTCGATTAGCCACTTTTGATATAGGACGAATTTCGGCGAGTTTCCAAGCTCGTGGAAATCTGCCCAAGTTGAGGGCAAGGTTGAAAAGTCCTGCAGCTCGGTAGAACCAGGTTCTGGGCGCTTGTTTGATCACGCCAAAAGAGATATTATCTAGACCTGGTGTAGATCCACGAAAGGAATTAAGTGTCTCCTTAATTTCCTGGAGTGAGAAAGGATATTCGAGCGGGGATAGAGGATGAAGGCCTCGGTCTCCGTGACCTGAAGGCTCAGACTACCTGTTCCTGTATGTCGGTATATGGTCAATATTGCTCGAATATTGGGCTATATGTGAAGCAAGATGTTCAGCCATTAGCGGAGGGTCCAGAACTATCGCATCACCGATCCTAAGGCCCGTGATGCCTGCCTTTGAGGGATGCCCACAGATGGCTCTAACCCTGCGCCAGTTTTCGCTCATTGGTGTATTCGCATTAATGCTGCCGGCAAAGTCCTTCCAGGCTTGTTTTTTAGCGGATTTGATTTCCCTGCGCATGAGGGCATTGGCTTTCCTATACTGGATAGCATTTTCTCTATTAGCCAATCGTTTAAACTTTTTCCATGCTGCGTCCTTACGCTTCACGAGCTGCCGGATGTGTGAAGTTAGCCAAGGAGGCTGAAATTTGGTGGCTTTTTTACTGATGGGGATAGAATCGTTTGCTGCATAACGTAAGGCTTTTGTAAGCACCGATGCTTCTTGATCTACTATTAGGCTTATCGGATGAAGACGAAGGTGCTCTTCAACTTTGTTTCGGAACTACTCCCAGTTTGCACGACGTTCCACGTATCTTGGGATGTGAAATTTGCATGGAAGAGCTCTTGACATGCTGATGATAATGGGGAAATGGTCGCTTCCCTTGGGATTTTCTAGTGTTCGCCAATGTGTAAGTGGAACAAAGGATGGTGGAGCAAAAGAAAGGTCGATGTGGGTTAGGGTGTTATGTGTGTTTAGGATTGTAGGTGATCCATCATTGAGGAGCACCAGGTCAGATCCCAGCAGCCAGTTCGCGATCTCATTTCCCCTGGAGTCACTCCGTGGCGATCCCCAAGATGGGTGATGCGCGTTAAAGTCCCCCAAGAGGAAGGTGGGACCTACAATCTGTTCCACAAGAGAGCTTAGAATTCTAGCGCTAACCTCATCCCCGCCTCCCACATAGATGGAGACCACGTTTATTGCCGGCTTGGTTTGAATGTTTACAGCTACTGCGGAAAAGGGGGAGTTGATGGGTATTTTTGAAGAGCGGATGTCCTTGCTGACTAGTACAGCTACACCCCCCCTACGAGTGGAGTGTATGTTGGAAAGATAGGTATTATAGGCTTTAAAATTGATGGCAGGTATGGTGGATGAGAGATGGGTTTCTTGTATCGCCAATATGGACGGCGATTGCTCTGCTATCAGTAGCTGAAGAATACCCAGGTTATTGAAAAAACCGCAGACATTCCATTGTAGGATTTTGAGATTTCTGAAATGCTTCTGCGATTTTTGGATTTTATGCACCATGGATATTGGGGTGCGATTTATTTAGAAATTGACTAGTGCTCTCTTCGTGAAAGGAGTATCTATCTAAGTAGAGATAGACAGAAAATCGTTCATATCTGCGTCTGAGTCTGACACCTGCAACGGTGTCGAGTCTGAGCTGTCTCGTCGTGTATTAGGAGAGTCGATTTCCGGTGGACAGAAATCTATTTTTTCAGAAACTATATTTTTAAAGGTGTTGGGGGAAAGGGAGAGGAGAAGGTTGGCATCCTCTGGGGTGGCAGCCCCAAAGGTGTATTGCGAGTTTGCCTTGAAGGCTATTATTTCTTCTGAGGGGCCTACCTTGGCCACTATATTTTGTTTAGTGTAAGATTGTTGTTCTATGATATGCGTAGATGTGTTGATATTCTGTTCATAACTAAGTGGTTGAGTAGTGCTTGCATTGAAGTGTATTTTGGGCTCTGCAATAAGTTTTGCAGGGTAAACCTTCTTCTGAGTAAAGGATTGGGGTTTTTGTCCTGTAATGTGCACTGTGGATGTAGATAATTTGTTGTCCGAGGTGTAGTTTGTCTGTAGATCTACGTTTTTGTTATGTGTGGTATTTTTTGATGTGGTGAGAGTATTATCCTGTTTGTAGCTTGTATTAGTTGTGTTTCTTTTTGTAGCGTCAGCGAAGGAGATGCCCGGCATGGTTCTGCTCTGGCTTTGATTGACCGGAGCAAGGTCACCGCACATAGAATACCATTTTTTTCTTGCCTCGTATCGCGTAATATGCTGGTCGACTTGCAATTTCACGATAGCCTTTTTGCGTGCAAAGCTGGGGCATATGCGGTCCAGTGTAGAGTGATCCCCGGCCTTATCGCACCCAATACAGAAAATCCTGTCACAAACGTGCTCAGTTTCCTCTTTTGCTTTGCCCTTTCCACAGTTTTGACATTTCGGGGTGTTTCTGCATCGACTTTCGTGGTGCTTAAACTCGAGGCAGCTCCTGCACCTCAAAGGCGCGGGATACCACCTGCGAATCGGTAAATGTTCGAAGCAGCAGACTATGGAGGTAGGGGGGGCGAAACGGTCGAAAGTCACTTGAAGTGCTCCAGTGGGAATTCTTTCTTCCTGGGAGCTACCAGGGCGGGTCATTTTTTTCACCTCAGTTACAGTCTTATTTTTTTCTTGGAGGCCTTCCAAGATCTCCGCTTCCGTGAGATTTTTTAAATTAGGAGCATAGGCGGTACCTTTGGAGGAATTGAGTTTGCCATGGTACTCAACTTTTATCTCATGCTCGTGAATTTTTTTTAGGTTTCTCGTCATTTTGTCGGCTTCCGCTTTAGATGGGAGGAAGACAAGATAGCTTCCATCCCGAAAAGCCTTACAAGATCTGGCTGTCGGAGCTGTATGCTCAATACACTTGCATACCACAAAAGGATTCAGGTCAGTGATCCTCTTATTTGGATCGGCCAGAGACACGGTAACGTATTTTGGATCTGGTCCGGTAAAAGCGTCAGCAAAGGAGTCCTGAAAGGACGGAAAGTCTAACAGCCGTGTACCTCTTTTATTGTTACTTGTTTTCGCGATTTTTCTCCGCATAGGTTCCTTATCTAGTATGGAAAAACGGTTCTGCGGCCCATCGGCCGAAGTCATGTTTTTGCGCCCCCCTGGGGCGTTTTAGTTATTTTTCCTCAGTCTTAAGTTCGTTGTTTGTCTGTTTAATAAATAAAGGAAAATGTGACTCTAATATAAGCTCCTAAATAGATTTTTTGCTTATTAGATGCAATTAAAGAGAAAAATAAAAAATAAATAACTAAATATTTATGAATGAAAAACTTATTTTAAATACTGATGGTTGGGTTTCTTCCTTGGTTATGGACTGTTCTCCGTATTTGCTGTTGTTTCAATGTTGCTTTTGTTTGAAGAAAGTACCTCTTGAACTGCTCTGACGTAGCTTAGTATTTTAGGAATTAATTATTCCTTTGGCTATTATCATTTGCCCAGCAACTGCCCGGGCCGATGAGACGATTGTAACGTCGACGCGTATCTTCACGCCGGCCACATTGTTTTGGCCTCGCCTCGAGTTGTGTTACTTTTTTGTATATTTGTTTTATTTTTTATTTTATTTTTATTTCTTAAAATGAAATCACTGTAAGTTCTTAAGGTGATGGTTAAAAACTGTATGCCACCAAAACTTTATAACTCCCAATTGTCTTTATATATATTTATATTTATAAAAAATTAAAAATTCACAATTTTTGTTTTTTTGTATTTGACAGCTCGCTTGCTGGTCTACTATGTGTAGAATTTTTATTTGACAGCTTTGACAAATCAATAAAAGAATGGATGCATTTACTTTTATCTATGTTGTCACCCTGTTTTAGGAATGCTGCTGCAGCAATCTAGCCATCCCTGGACATATTCAAAATCTGAATGAATGCATTCGGGGAAAAGTGATTTTTCTACATTTCCTACTACATGAAAAATGGCTGTTGTGTTACCCACTGCAAAGTAGGCTGCATCAGAACGTTTCTCTGACGTCAGGCCAATAAATATTTTTCTTCTTAGCAAACTGCCTTACTGAAGGTTATTACAGATATTCGCAACGCTATGGATGAAGATAAAATCTCTATTTTGATAGAGAGAGAGAGAGAGTTTGATTACGTTGATCACAGCAAATTTCTCCATAAATTGAAGGCTCTTTACTGGTTTTCATCATCTGCATCTCCTCTTTTCAGAAGTTATTTAATGTTTAGGTAGCAACAAGTGAAAGCTGGTAGCAATCATTCTAGATGCTTACCATTAAGATTGGGTGTGCCGCAATGCTCTATTCTTGGCCCACTGCTTTTCACTATGTTGATTATTGATCTGGTGGGTGTCGTTTGTGATATTCAACTGAATCTTTAAGCAATTAATTGTCATCTAGTGCGTATTTCATATTCGTCTGTGCAAAACAGTCTGGTTTTGAATCCTGGTAAGTCCCAATGCTTGCCGTGTCTTTTTCTTTTTCTTGATCTTGATGGTTTACTCCAGGTTAAGTTTGGCGACAGCGTATTACCTTTGCCCTTAGCCTATTCTGTACGAGTAGTTTTAAATGCCAATATGAAAATGCCAGTTGTCTAAAATATACTCCACACTATGGCTTTCACCAAGTATTCTGCCCTCACAAACACGAATGAAGTTAGTTAAAACTCTTCCACTTCCATTTCTTACTTATGGCTCTGTAAACGGAAAATGAACTTTACCCTTAATTATTGCTTGAGGTTAATCTTTGGATTAAGACGGTATGATCATATATCACCATTTAGATCTCTACTATTGGGCTGATCATTAGAGTGTTAACTCAAATGCAAGACTCTAATTCTCATATTCAATTTAATTTATACCAGAAATCCTGAATACCTGTTTAATTATAAAAAAATGCGTTATAAAATAAATCAATAAAACATATGGAAGCATAATGCCGTAATACCCAAACAAAGAAGTAAGAGAAATAAATATACCAAGCTACTGTAACATGTAGCAAAATAATAAAATTAAATTAAAAATAGTAAATGAAAACAAAACTAACAGTAGGATAAAAACAAAATAGTTATTAACCCCAAAATAAATTTTTTAAGCCGAAAACTAGGATAAGCCAACCAAGTGAAAAAGTGTCAAACTAACCAAAGCCAATTACTCTAGTGTCGACTAAGACCCACACGATAGTAACGTTAATTAAAATATCCTCCCTAGCACCCAAGAAAACGGCTGAACAAAAAATAGCAAGTAGTGAAGTTAATACTACACAAAATAAAAAGGAAAAAGGGATAATGAATAAGAACAACCAATATAGAAATTAACTATTTTTTTTTTGTTTATTTTTTTCTCTACATAAATATTAACAGAAAAAAGAAGAAGGACAGGAAAGATATACAAAAACTGTAAAAGAGAACAAGAATTTAAGATGCACGCGCTGGGACAGGTTCACATCCAAGCGGCGACGTATAAAAACTCAGCCGTCGCTGTCCGCGCCTGCCTCCGGGCCTTCCCCTGAGAAAGGAGGGGTAACCGTGATCTCCCTGGGGATTTCCCAAAGCGAAGAATCTGGCGTGTCAAAGCAGCACGTGCATAGACCATGTTCCCCTGTGATGTTGAGAGTGCCGCCTGGAATCAAAATAAGAGAACAAAAGGTGAGAATAACTCAAACAAGTCAAAAATAAAAACTTACCAGCAGCCACCCAGGACTGGCCCTGGTGGGGGTATAGGACCAAAAATACCCAATGATACTGTCCTGCGACAGCATTAGCACGCCAAACAGTAATAGGGCTCCCCCCATCCCTGTTTAACACCAATCGGATGGAGTCCTGCCATTCGGGTACCACTCGTAAGACGTGCACCTTGTAAGCAAGTGAGATGAGTCCCGGTGGGCTGCTGAACGGGTCTCTACCCACGCTAACTGCAAAATGCATGGGTGAGTTGATTCGTTCCCTTCGAATTAGTTGTCTTGGCGGACAAAAACCACTAACGATCTAATTGCTTGAAATCCACAAATTCAATTGAGCCATGGCAGAAGAGTTTTCCACCAGGACCCATATATCGGTTACCAAGCCAAAGTAGCTATTTAGCGTTCACCAAAATAGTAATCCGTTACCCTCACATAATTATGATTTCATATAAGCTACTCATGCTTCATTCTGTCGATGGAATGAAAAACATACAGCTAATTCTCAGAAAATATAATTGTCTTACCTGTTTGTCATGAGAAAGGAAAGGGAAACTTTTCAAAAAGGATGCGGTTGTATACATACATTCTAGAAAGAAATTAAATATCCTTGACAACTGCTTACCTATAAAAGCTAAAGTCCTCTTTGTAAATTTAGTTCTTGATATTTAATTGAGAAATATATTTGATACATTTCAGTGTTGGCGTTTTACTTGTTGTTCATGAAATTTTAGCAGAATTGGGCTTTCTCTCGGAAGTGGGTGGGCACCTCGTTACATATATGTAATATTAGGCAGGATATAGCAGTACACATTTTTGAAAAGAAATCGTCGTCCGAGTATTGGTTTGTCGTATACGCCAAATTGAAAGTTTTTGACCTAAAAGGTGATTTATAGATTTTTGAGTGCGTTCTTTCTGAATCTGTGATCGGTTTTTTCTTAACACTGACATCACTTAAAATCAGTAGTTGTAAATAACGGTATGTCGTAAACGCCAATTTTTAGAACGTACGACATTATTTTCTTGCAAATTTCAAATATTTTTTGGCTGAGTATTGATTTGTCGTCCACGTACATACATATAAGGGAAATATACGTGAAAGCAAAGAAATTTTTATTCAATTAAATAAAAAATTGTGTTATACTTTGATTGTCGTACGTGCTTATAATTTTCCTTAGTTAACTAAAAAGTATAAAAACATTGGTGACGGTAAAGAGTGGAGTGAATCCTGCATCGCGAAAAATAAAAACTGCGTCCTATATATTCTCCACAATCAGACTAATCTGAAAACTATTGAGCAAAATCCTCGACGCCAGGGCATGGGCTTGATTCAAGAAGTTGACGTCGCGTCGTCCATAGTGTTTGTAGATAGAAACCTTAAAAATCTGGAAATCCATAGCTCGCTTTTACTACTAAGATATCTTAAGAATAAGTGCTATAAAAATATCGCAGAAGCCGACAAAGTCCTGGACTTCCGATTTTCTTATAAGACCTTAACATTTCCTTTTGGTCTCAAAGTGCTTTTGTACTCCTTCAAGGCAGTCTGAATTTTTAAGATAGCCAAGATCTGATTTATTCTCACTTCAATTTTGACCTTGGATACAAAACCACATCTTCACATTTTTACTAAAAAAAAAAAACCACAAAGAAAACTTTCGGAACAGCGAAAAATTTGTTTAATCAAAAATTAAATATAATTCAAAATAAAAGTAAGTCGACTTCCAAAGCAAAAATTGCTAATATTAAAAGCTTTTTAGTAGGTAATATATGCCTGCAGTAGACCAAGAGTATTACAGAGCTCTTTTGAAAATAAATTAGATACTTCGCCATCTTTAACTAATTTCAAAAAATTTAATGTATACGAACTAGAAACAAGTTTATTATTTTTCTTGTTTCATGCTCCGTAAGGAATTTGTTCTTGTTATATTTTCATCATTAATCAATTTGTTTATTTGATCCTTATTATTAGTATCTGGTAATGATTATTACATTGTACTAACAGTCAGGGCCGGACTGGATCTTCGAACCGGGCCGGGGTAATGATTCCAAATTGGATTATTAAAAATGACTTCTCTAAGGCAAACAACCCAGATTGTTCGGCTGATTCCCACTGAGCCCAGCCCAAGCAGAGCAAGATAGAGTTTTCTATTCGCACGTCATTTTTGCACTCAGTATACGTGTGGTTCAAATGGGACCTTTCTAGCTGAATCGAGCAAAACACTGTTAAATATTTGCCAATCGAAGAGAAGTCGTCTGGAAAACGATATACGACACAGTTATATCAGTGCTTTAACAACGAGCCAAATAAAACAACAACAGACTTTTCTTTGCATATGATTGTTCGTGGATATTCGTTTTGTCTCAACTTTCAGTCACGTCTCCGAATCAGTACCAGTGCGAGTTTTAATAAATATTTCTGTTTAGGTTTTCTTTTCGCGCTAGATGAAACAAAACTTTTATTTGGTGTTGCCTGGTCCACTGTGGATTGCAACCAAAAAAATGTAGAATCTTCTCCAAGCATTTTTGTTTTGCACTACTTTTGACTTGTTCAGTGCGAAAGCAGCCATAAGAAATCATTAAATTTGATATAAAATAAAAAATATATTGAACAAAAACAGTTTTGGATAATACAAAAAATATAAAAAGCGTAGAACAGATTAGCAAATTCTTATTGCAACATAGGCAGTGGCGGATCCAGCTAGTGGGCGTTGGGGGCGCGCGCCCTCCCCTGAAGACCACTAAAAAAAATTGCAATAAATCTGCTGAAGTTTTCCTAACAAAATCTATTCTACTGGCCTTTTTGTTACAAACATTAAAAAATTTTGGAAGCGTTCAATTTGTTACGTTTAAGAACGCAGCCCTTATGGCTAGCTGGTCAGCCCTCGCTGCACTTTAATTCGTAGCTGTTAAATCCGATAGAGGTAAAAGGATGTACTGATACCTGTAAAATTCCTGTACATGAGCGTGGCTTTTCTCGGGATGTTTGAAGCAGGGCAGAGCTTATTCGGGTAAAAGCGATGTAAGGTTTGTTTTAATTGAAAACAGCTGCCAATTTGTGAGTCTTCGACGTAAAACAATTGCAACTCTTAATTGGAGAAATTCATCGAAACTACACAACGGCAAACAAATCATTGTATATTGGAGTAGTGAGTTATTACGTTTAAAGCAAAAGATTTATTTTGGAATAGATATTTTTTTATATCGTAAAAAGCAATAATTTCAACAGAGTACTTAGCTCAAACGTTAAATAAAACAAAATATAAATGCTGTTTGGGAAGTTCTCAATATCTTAGAGAAATTGATTGGTCGGTCTGTTTTGCTTGTTGATGAATGCATATTGAAACTTAATGACATGCATGAATAAATTCCTTATTCCTACAGTAGTTCTCCACAACAGCGAAATCGCTCTTGGTTTAACGATAAGTTCAACCAGGTAATAAAAGCGAACGAATCTGCTTTTCGCGCGTATATATTCATGTCTAGAATTGAAACAAGTCTACAAGACTGAACAGAACTCCTCCAGGTCTATTATACGGACAGAAAAATTTCCTTTTAACAGAAATGTTAGACTAAGAATCAAGAATAGCAAAGGCTTCTGGTCTCTGGTCAAAACCATCAGGAGCAACTTCACCAATTCCTCTATAGCTTCACTACTTAACAATGGTGAAGTGGTTGTTGACTCCCTGGATAAAGCTAATATTTTGGTTGGTAGAACCGCTTCAAATTCTCGTTTTCTATTCAATCCGTAGACACCTATTTTGTATCTCCCGTGTGGATGTATGCAAGAGCCAATACAAAACCGTAGGAGAGGTCTGTTAGAGATCCTTAAGGAGATAAGCGTCTCTAAAGTCTAACGGTTTCTCAACCCTGTTAATAAAACGGTGTGCCTCATTCTTGGGTAAACCTCTGCGCAAACTATTCTACTTGTCTTATTCGCTCGTCTGGAGACTTGCTGACTTTACTTATGGAACGTTGGAACCCTAGTCTTCACAATTGTGGTGATCCAAAATCGTTTCCCTAGATATTTCAAAGGTCTTTGATAGATTCTCTCCCTCTTCTTCTATTATAGATTCGAAGTTTTTTCTAATCGCTTAATATCGGTTGTACAATAAAACGTTTCATATGAACCTCACCCTATAAATGCCGATGTCCCCAGGACTCTGTTATCTCTCCATCCCTTTTCTTAATTTTCTTTAATGATCTGATTTTCTTTACTATTAAACTTAGAGACCCCAGATGGAATGCCATAACTGTCAGTCTAGTTTACATGATTAGATCATTGACTAACGATGTTGATAATATCATCGCTTAAAGTAAAGCGAATCGCGTCAAATTCAAAGCATCTAACGCCCAAAGCTGTGTCATGTCTATAAAACAACATTTATTTTGATGCAGTACTGATTTACGGCACACCGTCTTTAAACATTGATGGCATTAATATTTCCTGTAAATTAAGCTGGACAGATCACAGCTTCTCTGTTGCCAAAGAAGCATCGAAATGTCTTGTATTTCTGAAAATGTATAGGAAATATTTCATTCCATTGAACTTAGCGCTCTTCTACGAGTTGCATATCAGACCTACCATGGAATAGAATTCCCATATCTGAGCCAGGGCTGGTTGCACAGTTTTTGCTTTTAGAGCCTTCAAGCTCATTAGCGATTTGGCAATAACTTGTCAGATCGGCTCACTCCAGCGCCGCCGCAATGTTGGATTCCTTGCGCTCTTCTCCCTTTAGAGGGTATCTTCTGAGGTTGGTTTATTAGTCAAACTTTCTTAACTCTTCGATAAAGTTATATATGTATATGTACTTACAAGGTCTATATTGCATCTGTTCTGTGACTGCTATTTTAAATAGACGCAAAGGACGTAGCGCTTTCTTTACTGTATTTTGAAAAGTTACAATTCATGATGAATTCGTGAATTTGAATAAAATGTATTTCGCTATTTTGACTAAGGGAACTAACAAAATAAATAATTTAATTGCTC